>MU130361.1:146818-196971 GCA_015039465.1 Phlegmacium glaucopus
AGGATCCCCAATGGAATTCAAAGTACAGGGTTAAACGTTTTGATGCACCAAATACACTGCGACTGGTACACACCAATGCAAATGGGAGAGCAACGGAGGAAGTGGTATTCACCATTCAAGGGGTGCTGTCAGGCAAGAATCTGCCCCCTGTCACGGAAAAGATCAGGTGAGGTCATGAAATCCAGTTAACATTCTACTGGCTAACAATCAATGCAAGATCAACCTCACAGGCATGTTATCTTCAACAAGGCATCACATTAATCGGATCTGGAACACCCACATTTGAAGAGGCAATAGATGCAGCACAAGAAATATACAGTATATTTGACAGAAACGTACAAGACACGTCGCTCGAATCATGGTCGCTTCCATCATCTCCTATCACACAAGGCAGAGCCCTTGATGCTTCGAACCGATATCTTACATCCAAACAGGACACTCCTGCAATGGCATCAATCCCTATACCAACAATGATTGACCCTCAGGGTATTCTCAAAAAACTGACCAAGGAAGGGTTCCTGTACAGCAAGGAAAATGAAGTGCAGTATTATCAGGTACACAAAAGTGACAAAGGTACCAATAGGTAAGTAAGAAGGTTATTTGACCCATAACAAGTGCACTAATAAACGATATACAAAGATTTGAACCAGTGGGGCCAGAAATATTCGAATTGGAGACATAGTCAAAATCCAAGTTTCATTTATTGCAGTACCACTGAAAGACAACAAACACAAAATGATTGTGGTGCTGAGGTCAATCACATTGTTAGATCAGTATTTTAGCCAGGTAAGAGAACTATTGATCACAAGCATTGAAAAGCAGGATGCGAGAGCCTGAAGTAACCCAGCCGGTCACTTTGAAGTGACAGGTTGGCTACAGAAATCTCACAGATGACGATGAAAACCAGATGGCAATCAACAAGCACGTTGACCAGCACCAGAAAGTGTGAATTGGGTATTTTTCGTAGCTATTGCCAATGTAAAGCAGCCTGTCAATAAAATCATGATTCAATCCTCTACATTAGATTCTCTAAATTCATTTCAGATCAAATTACTAGAACTACTAGGCCCACTCGACAACCAAGCTGTGAAGACACAGCTTTATAAGTTATTCACTACAAAACCTCATTTCACCTAAGCCCAGCAGGATAACAATAAAAGGATCAGGAATGTTTAGTCTTATAGTTGGATACAACAATCATACAGTCAGATAACGGAAAATCTAACAATTTGGTTTTGCGGTGTGATTTGGGACTCCGACCAGCAATCACTGCACGAATAGATGCTGACTCGCTTTTTTGTGTTTTTTTTGGCAGTGTTGAGCTTATATAAGACCGAGTTCTCAATACTGAGAACTCGGAACCAAAGTTCAAACCAGACTTTTGAGAACTGGACCAAAAGTTCAGTTCAAAGTTCGGAATTTGGCTGAACTGGACTTCAAGTCCAGTTTGAGGTTCAGCAGGATTAGGCAGGTTCGAACCAAGTTCGAACCAATAACAGATTTTCTTGTGATTTCTAAATATTTTTGAACAAATTTGACTTAGAAGAGTCAGAACCATTCATTTGATGCAATAAACTTGGTCTGTAGGCACCAGGATATATTTGGCATGTTTATCTAACACATTTTTGGTGATCTTATCAATTGATCAAACATAAATAGTTGTGCTAGATGTCTGATTATAGCAGTAAAACATCAGATAATTTACTAAAACAGGCAAAATGATAAATTTATGAAAGTGAAGATTTAATGGAGATTTTTAATGTGAAAAAGAAGATAAATTAATGGTGGGAAAAAATACAGGTCCAAACCTGAACTGGACCTGAACTGGACCTGAACTGAAGTTCAGTTCAAAGTTCGGCCAAATGGCTGAACCGGACCAAAGGTTCAGTTCTCAGTTCGCCAAAAAAGGTGCTGAACCAGACTTCAGCATCCCTAGTTCAGTTCAAACTGGATGAACTGCCAATCCTCCAAATGCCTGAACTGAACTGAAAAGTTCAGTTCAGTTCAGTTCAGTTCAGTCAGTTCAGGTTCAGTGAGTCAGTTCAGAACTGAACTTTGGCAACACTATTCAGCATCCCTACTGGCAACAGTTTCTCATGTCTTGTGACAGGGCCCACAACCCTAGAACCATTGTCTGGGCTGTGAAAACTATCTGCAGAATGAAGGTCATTGTATGTGTTATGAACTTCATTTTTATTTTCTCAATCACCACTGAACACGATGTCATTTCACCTACATGCACTTTACCTTCCCTTTTCATTTCCGTCTACATATGTTCACCTCATTCTTTTCATTGTTTAATAAACATGTGTATGACTCATTGTATGAGTCAACTCTATTTTTACTTATGACTCACTCTCATATGCAGACGACTCATAGTATACATGACTCATCTACTTACTATAAATACAATACCTACATCTATTGTATTCCTTAGCTAGTTCTTGAGAATTGAACCTGTTTGCTTACTCTTGAAACTTTCTCAAACTCATAAGACAATTCCTCAAGACAATCCTCTTGGTATTCTTTGAGCTCATTGTGAATGAACAAACTCTTCTTTACGACTGTTTACAATCAGAGACATCTGAATCGTTCAAAGTCATAACAGTATGTACAGATCGCGACTATGCTTCTCATCAAAACCAAAGAAGCCCAACTCATGCTAGTCCTGTTTTTACCATGCCCCTAAAACCGTGTCAGAAACTTCTTATGTAATCTTCGGAGCTTCAATTATCGTCACGTCGAGTGGACACGACAGGGTGGATATTTTGCGACATTTTATATGCAAGGGATATGGAATTAGTTTAAAGAATATCGGGTGAAAATTTCGTCCTGAGCAGCTGAGTTCTCGTTGTCAATTTTGTTCCTGTGGGTCACAAGGGGGCACCGGGATTGAAATGCCGGACTGGTACCTGGTTAGTTAGTCCAGCCGGAGGCCCTGAAAAAAAAAAAGGACTTCACCAGAACAAGGCTTTAAAACATCAATTTGAAGCTATTAAGGCCTTACTACATGCAGAAGATGTGCAGAAATGAGTTCCTCTAGTAGCATAGGTCTGGTGTAGGTAGATAAGACTGTAATATTCATATTTTATGGGTGATCACACTATTTACAACCAGTATCTACTATCTATAGGCAATTTGAAATGCACTGAATATCCCTTCACCCAGGTACTTGATGGTTGATCAGGTGGCACAATCAAATGTAATCAGTCTGGCTGTGAAACTCAATGGGTAAGTACCACATTATCAAGTAGGATTGTGCTGCATTACTTACCTGAGATGTTAGTATCACCTCTAATACCTAGAGTTGGAGCCCCAGAATTAGGTTTGCACTGCTTGCGAGGTGTCTTCTGAGGCAAGGGGAGGCAAGCGAGCACGGAGGTGAGGATAGGATGACGTCATATTGCCATATATAGATGTGTGCCTGATTACATAAGTTAGTTAGTCCACCCAAAGTTGGCTTAAAAAATAAATCGACCCCAGGTATTTTTTTTTGATCCCGGTGCCCCCTTGGTGGGTCAGACAAGAGAAAGTACCTTACATAATCATTTCGAACTGCTCATCCATTTGCCTAACTCTTCCACATCAGCTCATAAGCCCCTAAGTTTTTACAGCAATGATTATTGTGATCTCTTAAAAGTCTTGTTCTCTAAATTTTATCCAACAATTTCCAAGGGGGCACCAGGAATCAAACCTGGAACCCAGGGTTGGGGTGGGGTGGGGTGCCAAAGGCTTAGAAATTTTTTATTTTTGGGGGTCAAACTTTGAAAACTTGCATATAAGTACTTGCCCACAGCATAGCACACAGTAATACAGTCCCTGGACAGATTTATGGATTAGTTGTTCCTCATTTATAGTGATGGTCAAGGGTAACCCCGGGGTGGAATTAGGCTGACCCTTACCCTTACCCTCCAAAAACCCTTACCCTTGGCTGAGGGTAAGGGTTTTGGAGGGTAAGGGTAAGGGTTTCTGAGGGGTTGGAGGGTAAGAAACCCCAGCAGGGTTTAGTTCAAGGGTTTGGTCCAAATCCTTCCTCAAGCTTTGTAATCCAAAGGAGCCTTCAAAGTAGCTATTATTTAAAACATGTTCAGGGTGTTAAAGGTGTTTAGCAATAGATTTTAAATGAAATAGAGAGGGTTTGACTAGTATTTTAAGCTACTGATTGTTGTGAAAGCAGTGAGGCCTCTTTAGATTGCTTTTTCTCTGATTTAAAGTCAATTTTATAGATACACAACAGTTAGATCACTCTGATATCAGAGAAATAAAAATTCCCAAAAATACCCTGACCCCTCCAGAAGGGTAAGGGTTTTTCAAGGGTCAAAAAATCTGTACCCTGACCCTGACCCTCCTTACCCTTACCCTTGTACCCCAGGGGTTTCCCAAACCCCTGCCCATCACTACTCATTTAGGTCAGCTGGGCCAATTTTTTTGACTACTGATGGTCCAGTGAAAGGCAGGTTAAGACTTCAAAATAACTTAGACCATGTACTGCTCACATATTTACTGCTTACTACATCCTCAAAGATGGTTATTTCTAGTTATCCAAAGTGTTGCAGCTTGGGCGGCTCAAGTTCTAGGTCAGAAGGGAGCAGAGCCCAAAAATGTGGGAAAAACATACCACATTTGGATGAAAACATACCCGATATGGGTTGGGGAGGGGGGGGGGGGTTGGCGAGGCCTTAGAGAAAAAATTCTACCCCGTGTAGTTTTTCGAATCTTGGTGCCCCCTTGACAACCTCTTCCTCGTCACCTGCGACCATATTTTCAAAGTCCGAAGATTACATAACAACTTTCTGACACGGTTCGGGCGCGGTAAAAAACAGACTTCATATATCGTGATCCGTAGGGCACATCACATATATCGAAGTCTGGCTAGGAGAGACTAAACTCATGCTAGTATTGACTAAATATCTGAAACTTCCCCGGTGACTTTCGTGAAGGACTTATGCCTCTTGCTCCAGTTCAAGTTGAATCGACTCATATGGAACTGCATCTCTCTCATCGTTCATCTCTCTCTCTCTCTCATTCATGGTTAGTTGTCCACATTAGGCTTTTCCATCTATTCAATCAAGGTGCAACATTGTTGCATTTTAATAAACTTCCGACATCATGTTTAACATGAGGCACGGCATCTAAGGAGGCCTTAAAGAGTGGACGACCAGTTCATCATCTTTCAGACCTTTTCACTACAACCACCATTCATCGCTGAAAAGCCATGAAAATCCTTGCTGACTTGAATACCCATTCTGAGGCTTTGTCACAACTGTTTGACTTCCCTGCTGCAAGTGGTCCTGTTGGTATCGACGACAAGTCACAGGTATTATCACCCATCTTGACCTCATCGTCGCTTACCGGTGCAGATCGTATGGAAATCTTCATTATTATAATTGTTTGCTAACAAATTATAACATCCTAATAGCTGCACAAACCTGGGACACGCTAAATTCATTCCTTCCAATCTTTGAATTGCTTGGCCCCAAGCTCGTTTTGGATCAGAATGCCTATGTGAGTGGGTTCTTACTATTTCAGTAGATCGATGATGCTAATAGCAACTCAATATGTATCCAGTACATACACGGATTAGTAGACGATAATGATTTGGCAGTTCTCCGGGATCATAGGCTCATGGTCACCGAATTCATTCTCTCCGATGGTGATGTCGAAAACATTAAACCAAAAATTGCGCCTTCTGCGTTCCTCCATATTTCCCGGCTCTTGGAACCTAATTCAGCATTCCTGCCATCCTTATTGCGTCTGCGCATCATTCATACTGATTCATACTTTGACTGTCTTCATCTTCTACAAACACCTTCACTCAAGATATTGGAGGCTACCGACGTACCAGATCATCACCACCCGACATTTTTTTCATTTTTGACCACCCTCGAGCACAAAGCGCCTTTTATTGAAGATATAACTCTTGGTCCAGGACGGTTTCCATTGAAGTCCTTGCAGGCCATTCTCAAATTCACCCACCTTCACCAACTAGAACTGAGAGATGCAGCCTCGACGATTAATTTCATACTCTTCCAAGATATAGGGGCCTTGCCCAACCTCGAATCTTTCATACTTGATGCACGATCTTGCGAATACATCTCGCGAATCCCAGAGAAGCAAGATCAGTCTCTTTCTCCGGAACACACAGATGTTGGGAGCCAAACACCGAAATCCTCGTCAGACATCGATAGCGATGGTCCTTCTGGTGATGCTTATTTCCGTTCCTCATGTCTTGGGACCCCGATACTTGGAATACACGAAGATGACAACAAAACAGTGGATCATCCTCTCCAACCGATTTGCGAGCAGATCTCTGGAGATACAAATTCTTCGGCTTCGATGGTGGGTGGCTTCCCCCAGCTGAAGAAGTTCCATGTCTTTGGAGGATTGCCTTTGATCCAAGACATGATTCCGTATATTGCTTCGAGCACGTTGGAGGATATTTCTATCACCGTTATCCGCCTATCTGTGCAAGAATTGAAAGATCCACTCACCCCGATCCAAGAGATGGAGGAGAAAGCCGAGAGAGAGGCGCTAGCTAAGGTTGAACAGAGGAGACTGGCAAGACCCTTTCCATCATCAGTGTTTAACGGCGGATGGCGCGAATGGAAGGAAGCGGAAGCGGAAGATAAGAAGATCGAGGAACTCAAGACTGCGGAGGCCACCGAGAGAATGCAGAAACGCAAACAAGCAACCTTTGATCATCACACTGCTTTATATATAACTGTTCTTGAAACGGTGTCATTTCGCTGGTCAGCGCATCTCAAGGTGGTCAGGTTCAATCAGTTAGACCAGTCCTCTCAGCCACTATCCATAGCGCCCACGCTTCCGAACCAAGTGTATGAAACACTGTTCTATCATCCGAAGATAGAGATCTTAGACTTCAAACGATGGAAAGTCGACTCTATGGAGGATCTCCTCTTCTCCTTGAAAACATCAGGTCCCAAAAACCTCAAACAGCTTCATCTACCAATTGATGGTCCCTGCTCCGCCGTTTCATTATCTGACTTGCTGGATATTGCTAAAGCATGTCCGATGCTTGAATCCCTCCAATGTTGCGTTAGTACCCTTCCACCGATCCCTGAATACTCCGTTCCGACAAGTAAAGGCCTCTCTCATGGGCTGAAAGCACTCTTCGTTGCTAATGACCCAACTTCCCCTTGGGACTTTGACCAGCTTATTCTCGTTGCGCGTCATCTTTATCTCTTGTTCCCCTATCTGAAAGCTCTAGATATTGTGGAAGGATCCAATGCGGAGCAGTGGGTGCGTGTTCGTAATCTGGTTAAGGTGTTCCAGACTATCCATAAGGACGATATGTACCGCTTTGCTACAGTTTGATACGCGCCACCACTGTCGGCTCTATGACCTTAGAATGACAATCCAGGTCGTGATGTTTTTCGGTGACTTTTTCCTTGATAAACACGGTATAGTGATATTCAACATTTGTAAAGTCTAGATAAGGCGCAACCTTAAAAGACAAAAACGTACCGAGATAATCATAGATTCTACCTGATCTCTTTCCATTTACAACAGAGCCGTTTTTTATTGACATGAGGTGAGGCATAGAATTTTGAGCACTATGAAAGTTCATCGTAGTATTAAGAACTGGTGCACCACGCGTAGGTACTACGTATCTTCAAGCCAAAGAAGAAAGGAAAAATTGATACACAAAGAAGTTCAATCCTGGGGCCTTCCAATATGTAATATCATGTTGCTGAAACATGTCCGTCTGGGATATTAACGAGGTCTAAAAAGAGGGACTCTGCAACGCACTGCGTTCCAACAAAAATCCACAAAAATCATGGCCAAATCAGCTTCTGACGATGCCAACTGTCACTCCCGACCTGCCACCTTCCAAGGACGCTAACACATCGTTCCTAAGCCCACTTGGTTAGTGTCAAGACGTGGTCATCGCCTAGATCCCCTTTACATGGAGTTCCAATGTGACTACTAATGAATCAGATATGACATTGGTGGTAGTAGATGAATCTTATGAAGCGAGGCTAGGAGTGAGTTGCCAGATATGTGGAGCTGGGAGATGTACAACTTGAGGATGACGTTCGGCTTTTAGGGGGAGATAGTTCATATGGCGGATGATATCAACAAGGTGAGAGGACATACCTCTCGCATTGCCTTGAGGAAAGCTTCCATCTTTCCATTTGATAATCCTCGCCGGTCGTGGGGAAGTCTGGAACAGAACGGTACCTAACACCAGTGATGCACGAAAAGCGACCTTGAATGTCATAGTTGCGATAAGCAAAGCCAACATCAGGTCAGCGACTCGGTGCTGTCCACTAAATAATCACAAGGAAGATGGCAAGATATACGGAGGAAGAGGGTGGCAGATGAATATACGGGGACAACATCAGAGCAACTGATAGTATCGACACATAGAAAAAGAGGCGACATGTCAATGCAACGAAGGACTCGTTGGATAGGATAAGCGTGAGTGTCGTTGTGGGTGGCAACTGATGGGTATAAGGTAGTTCCATAGAGAACGGACAATAGAACTCGGCGATGACATCCGATTACCAATGACTGAAGAACAAGTCAACAACGCAATAGATGAACCCGAACGCCGTCTAGCAAAAGAACGAATTCCTAACATCAGCTACTCTCGTGTCACACTTTCGACACACAGTTGGTCTGGCCCAATCTTTTGAATATGTAGGTCAATTCTACGCTACCATCAGGTAAATCCACCGCACGACATGATGATGCATGATGTCTCACTCACCACTAATCCAGGTGACGCCATTGACATTGGCAATTTGGCATGATTTGGGATCAATTACTAGCGCGATTGTCAGTCCTCAACTGTCCTCAACGTTCGTAGACGCCGCCCCCAAGTCCTTCACCTGCCTACCGACGTGCATGAGGACGTTTATGGTTTTCCTGGAGATTCACCCAGTGACGTTCCGCGTGTATTCTCCTCCATCTCATGCATCATCAATAAGATTGGAGTTCGTTGGTGTGTAGTGGGCGACATCCTCCTTTTGCACTACGGAGTTCCAAAAATCATGGAGGTAAACAGAAAAGGACTGTATTCATTTTTGGGCTTACCATGATACAAATGAGCAGGACATAGAGGTTTGTGTGCCTCTCGAGAATCTCCGTCAGGTTCAAGAAGCATTCAATGCCGAGAAGGAATTCTGTTATCCGTTTCGGCCATCGAGGTCATTTTATAATAAACATCTCGCGCAGTACTCACGCTTCAGGGTCAAAGGCATGCGCCAATGTTTCTTTCTGGTTCCTGACTCTCATTACGGCTTGGATCCAAAAGCATTTGATGAAATTATGCGTCCTCCACACCTGGGCTTTCCCCTCCTACCTCTTCCTCGATATGTCAATGGTCTTGCCAGCGTTGTAGTCCGCTCCGGTATTGATAATAATAATTTCGCTGTGCAGATAGAGTTTCTCATTGATGGGATGGACATTGATGAGGAGTGGTGCTGCACCTATCTTGATGGGCCAGGTCAGGACCTTGTTCAGAGCAGAAGTTCACAAAGCGCAAAGAAGGCGAGAATGGATTCACATCCAAAGTATGAAGGCAATCTCACGACATACATTCGCAACGTCGAGGAGCGGAATAGCATCATTAATGTCGTTGGACGGGTAATGGAAATCCATAGTGAGTTCTTGCATTCTTCGCATACAGGCAATCTGAATCACCTATAGGATCTAGGCTGTCGGCGTAGGGACTCAGAGATAGCGATGGAGCTTAAGATATATTCGTTGTAACAGAACCATATTTTGGCTATTTAAACTTAGGCGGCATTGACACAGGGATAACATCTCAGGCAGGTGATGGGTGAAGGGCCGTCGTCAGTCAGCCGGAGTTCCATTGTCGATGTGGACATGGATGCAGCGGTCGCTGGTCGGGTCTGCAGTTAGTCAATGCATGAACCTTTCGTAGAAATCATCAAGTGGAATCTTTATCCATGAGTGTCCGCTTATCATGGTGAAAAAATGAAGTTGCGTTGAGCTAAGGCTGGGTCCTTAGTGCGTATTTGGTTACATTTAGGGGGTTTCCTACTTAAGGAAGCCAGGGGCCTTGACTTCTTTTTGGACCACAAAGACACCACATTTACGCTCAGGTTATCTACGATCAGACTGGGTTATATTATTCTCCTCGACCTATCAATTCGTTCACCTGTCTGCTGGATCCAGACGCAGGACGTCTTATTCACTACACACAGGTTCCGGTTTCATAAGTACCTGTTTCCACATCTCATTCTTCCTGGCGGCCTAGAGCTATCAACTCCTCTCTGTATTGTACTTGTCCCGTGTTCTGGTATTCTGACTGGTCGATAGTGTTCTGTGTATCCGATTCGATCTGTTTTTCCGATGCTAAAAAAATACTCATAATCCATTTTGGTAGATCTAGAACGCCTGTCGACACTTCTTAGAGCGTCACTCGGTGTCTTTCCGTTGGCTCATCCAATCTATTCCACTATATCTACCTTGGCGATGATGCGGACCACCACTTACAGGACCGCCCTATCGTTAGAGACAAAGCCCCCCATAGATCAAGTTATGTCTATCTTTTATGTCCAAACTATGATACCATGCTGTTTCTTACTCTACATGGTCATTTACTTACTCATGTTATGACCAGTGTACAAGTATCAAAATATACCTGTACACAAGTTATAGTAGGAGTAAACGAGCATAAACCAATCCAGCAGCTTCGCAATGTTACATGCATGCCTATTATCCATGACCTGCTACTCTCCACACAAAGAGGAAGTATAAACTGTCACGGTCCAGATATGAAGAAGACAGAGTAAATTCTCTTCCGTCTCGAAAATCTTCTGGATAACAGCCTCCCTTGTCCTGAAAACCTTTTGTGTTTCTGCCATGCTACATCAGACAGTCGGTTTTCATAAATCGACGAAACGCTCAACATCGGAGAAATCGTGCTCAAACGTCAAACGTGGGAATGCCATAAACCCAACATAAACCTGCTACAAAATCGTCGATATCAGTTTAAAAACGTTGAACTGGAAAAACAAGATTTGAATTACCTGATGGCCCTTACATAAAACTCCTTTCACTAAGCCACTTCTAAGTTCGCGGAATAAGCTCTCAACACTTATACTCAGTTCATCATAATTATACTTCCTGCCAAACCGACTCACTGAGAAAAGACAGGCCGCTGTCGGTGTGATAGCTGTTGATTGCTGTTGATGCTCTGGTTTGTAATGGAATTCATCCGATTCGGAGGGTGGAATACCAAATGCTTGACGTGCAGTGGCGGACCGGTATCGTTGAGCGAGGGCGGATGATTCAGTGCGTGGGCACTTGGACGTCGGTGATGTGCATAATGTGCTCGTGATTGGAAAGACTGAAATATTCAAATAATCTGCTATCTGCAGGCAAACGTGATAATGATCTTGCCATCTTGGTGAATTTTGCAACTCTTCCCCACAACTGATATGACGATTGGTCCTAGAATTCGATTGGGCAAACTGCTGACTCGGAGTATTAGATGTATCTTTGGCTTTAAGATCCCTGTAAACCAAGATTAACAATGTTTGATAATCAAGACAGGAAACAGGAACCTTGAAGCTCCATTTACGAGAGGCTTTATCAGTATTAGAAGACTGAGTGCCAGCATAATTTCGACTAAGTAAATTTTTAATGCTTTTGAACGAAGAAGTTGGCATCAATGGGGTTGTGGCTGAAATATCGGGCATAAATAACTTGGGTGTTGGCGCTTGAAGGGACGATTTCAGAGCAGATTTTACAGGAGTTTTTGCACGTCAAAAATGGTTCCCCATAGTTGGCGTTGTTCAGTTAGAACATATCCAGGAAACGTTGGAGTTCGTTAGCAATTGGACTGTAGCGATGTCTGCTGAGCAGGTTGGCAAATTTGGTGTGGATGTTGGGTTGGGTTGGCGTAGTCATTGGTTCGGGCGAGAATTCAACGTTAAGAGGGGCCTCTGCGCCGGCGGAAGTGAAACTGGAAGTGATCTTCTTAGGAATGGGATAACAATAGGTCTAACCGTAGCAGGAGCAGAGATGGATTGTTATATAACGTCTTGCTGATCAGCAGCTGAGTTGGCGGGGCAAGGTGCTAAAAAGAGGCAGGAATTGAAGGCATTGTGAAGGCAGAGCTATGGAAGAACTGGTGGCAGTCGTAGAAGCACTAGCAGAGTTGGAGTTGGAAGAGGTGGTGGTCACAGTGCATCGGTCCATATGGCATCTTATGTTCTGCCTAGGCCAATGTCCTGCGTCTAGATCTAGTGGACAGGTTGAAGCGAATTGAAAGGCAGGTAGTTCGAGGAGAAAAAACCCCAGCCCAGAGGTATCAAGAACGAGTTTTGATGATGTCGCCGAGCGTTTCCTTTACTTGTTCGACACTGAAAGTCTCAGTCGATTGTAATCATGGTTTAGAATATTATTAGGGAGTGAAGTATTCACCTTCCAAAATCAATCTTTTGAACTTTCAGTCAGATAGTGGTACATAGGACAAGTGACCTCAACCAATTGTACAATCCTCTTTGAAACTTAGACTATACATTGTTTTATCAACTATTTTTTCAATTTTTTTCCAATCAGATCGCCTTTGAATGAATTCATACACATCCTTCATAGAAAAAATTGTTAATAGTAATAATTGTAAAGAATAATTCACATACTTCAGGTCTATAGGCTCCACCATATCTTGTCACATCGCGTACAATTTGTGCAAGGTCTTTTGCATCTTCTACCACATAAACATGACCCAACATTTTGAGATGAGAAAAGTCTGCAATAATTGAAGGAATCTGAAAGCATGAGATATCAGATATTAACTTATGAACAATCACAACAGATATATACCTTTAACGATGCAATAAAGGCATTGTAGGCATTTAAATCAGAAATGACCAGAAAGCCACCGTTCAGAGATATGATTTGGCGTTTGATATGCTTTTGCAGAATTCTGCACCAGTATAATTTAGCAAATAAAATTATGAGACGGAAAAAACTCACGCAATAAGCCTTAGTCCAACCTCTTGATAAAATACTTCGAGAACCTCTTTACTTGTACTTCCCTTCAATAACTTGCAGTGAGTCTCTAAACACCTGATTGCCTCTATACAACCCGCTGTCGGGCCAAGCTCAAGGGGATCGTCCTCAGGTGGATAATACTCTCTTGGCTTTGTAAGTTTTGAGATAATGTGGTCAATCTGGCATTTATGACTTGAATACAGTCACAGTTGTCGAGTTTGATTCTCACCTGATTCATTAGCACCTCGGTGCCAGCATTTAAGCCCGCAGCTACGGAATCATCTAGCGTATTCTCGAATTTTTTCTTCTCTCGGACGACCACGTTCAGGAAATCAGTTTTATCTATGTGGGGGGCCTGATGGAAAAGGACATCATTAAACATAACGTTATATAGCAAGAGATAACCAACAGACCAATTCCTTGTCGAAATACACTTGTACCATTGATTGAATGGTGTCACCAATATGCACCAGTTCAAAGAATTGAACCAATGGCGCTACGTTCGATGTCTCTGAATGTTCTGCAGGCTTATATTCCTTCATCCTTTCTGTAGCCCTACGATTTGTGAATTAGCAATATAAAGGATGTTTGGGGTATAGAAGGAACTGACATTGAAAATCCTTTCGAAACATGTCTGTCCCCTATTGTTTGCAACATCAGAATGAAAATCTCCTCAATAGTATCATGGACTCGATGTCCATAATGGCCCGGGTAGCCAGCAAATGTTTCGACGCGTTTCAACGACTCACGGTCAGCGTGGATGATTTCAAGAGCAACGTCAAGCGATAATAGAAGATCTAGTTGATGTTGTACGTCTGAACTGTTGCCAGTCAACGGCGTAGCGATGCTATTGGATGGCGTCATGAGCGGCGTGGGCGAACCAAGGTCGAATTGCGCTAACGATTCTGAAAGCGATTGGTCAGTCCATTCACGCAGCGACAACAAGGAGATTATACTTACCCGCCGGTTTCTTCTGTGTGACTGAATTTTGCTTCAGCATGAGTTCTTCATCATCCTCATCTGTCTCGAACAATATTCTCCCGTCCTTCTCCAAGGTTGTTGAATATGAATTCATCTCTCTCCTTCCCTTAATCACTCCTCCTGGTCCCCAGCGCTGAGGATTCAGCATCGCTATTCCTTGAACAGCTGCCGAGCCACCTGTTATCAAAGCTTCGCCAACTACACCAACCGTTCGTGGTACGATCGTTACCGGAAGCAGTAGTAAATCCGTGAACGAGGCAAGAACATTGCGCTTAACCAATGCTGGATTTTTTGAAGCCAGGAACCGCGTAGTTCCTACAGCTGGAGTAGGAGATGATGTCGATGTTGCCTATGAATCAGAGGTGAAGACCCCTGTCACATACGATTGTGAAACGAACTTGCCTCTTGGTCCCAACCTTTGCAGATGACGTCAAAGGCGTGCTTGGCCCAGTCAATTTCTTCATCCAGATATTCATCCATATGCGCTTCAAACATTCTATAGCTGGCATCACAGAAAGTAAGCATATTTACATCTGAGAAACACGGAGCGCGAGACCCACACAACGTCTTCTGCCAGAGTTTTGGAGAGATTGGAATCCTTTCTCTGGTTTGCGACCTCCATAATCCTATCTACCATCTTCCATGCCTCGCGGAACGATGCCGCCGTCGATTTAAGAAATATTTCCTCTGAAATTTCTCTGGCGTAAGCGAGAAGGGTGGTTATATATTCCCCAACCTACAAGGTTTATCCGTTAGAAAGCTAGCAGTGAAGATATTTTGACAAGGCTCACCACTTCGGTGGACAAACGTTCGGAGAAAAGGAGTAATACATGAGAAGCCGGTGGGAATACACGAACGGCTATGGATCCATGTTCTTTGATCGCCAATAAGATAAATTCCATAAACTCGTCCATGGCGGCAAAATCAAGTTGTTGGTCTTTTCTGGTGTGGGCCAAAGTTGATTTCTTATTTTTTATTGTGAACAGACGAGGTAAATATTGCTCACGTAAAGTTGTCCAATGCCTTCCATTTACCTTGTTGATAGAAAATCTCTTTTTTCTCTGTCCAGACTTTACCCATTTCCCAGTCGGCGCTGCTTTTGTCCCAAAGCTCCCAGCTAGACATTGCTGCCTCTCTCATGCCTTCTTCGTCGCGCTTTTCGTCAGCTATATCGAATGCTGCCAATAAGTTGGAGTCAAAACGATCCATTGCCGATCGTAAGGACAAGTATAAGGACTCCCAGTGTCGTAGGGGTTGTACATCTGGGGAAAGAAAATGGGAGAGGAGACGGAGTATTTTGGCCTCTTGATACAGAGAGGGGCTTATTTTCTCGGCCAACTGAGAGAGAATGAGGTGAGGAGGTGACAAGAAAATGCTTGTGAGAGATTTGAGGAAATTGTGAACGCGAATATACTTGTTCTTGTAGGAGTCGTGTTGAGAATAGGAATGTTGTAAATGCTCGAGGAGATTTTGGAGAACTGGATCATTATCAATTGCCAAAGCCTTCCAACGTTTCTCCCATACCGAATCATGAGCAGCACAGAGACGTGTAGCACGACAGCAGATGCTATAAGTTGCGATATCTGGTATTGGTAAATGGTAGACGATGATTTGATGCAAGTTTGAAGGCAGATTGCCCACTAAGACTTGGGCAACGGGCTCTTTTGTACTCTTTGAGAACAGTCGGGCACCCGTAGATGCATAGAGCCTCACAGGCTCCAGTGTCGCAAACTTGTCCATAACTAACCCAAGTAAGTAACCCTAATCTGGATCATTACATATCTGACCACAACACTCATCATGCCAGTCGGAGAGTATTCATTAAGGCTTCAGACTGGTAAATTTTTGACCTCCTTTATATTCTACACACCATCTAGACATCTTTACAGGAATCACGGGCGGCTTCGCACCCCCAACCCCTAGTGCCATCCACACCATCACACAACCCCTGAACACAAACTTCCTCACTATCGCCTCCTCAGTTGGAACACAAGACATTGCCCCAAAGCATATCAGCTCAGAGGACGAGCATACAGCTTCCCTAGTCGATGAATTATATGACATTCTCAAGACCATCCCTACCGAAGATCCTCCAGGAAGTCAGGATATCTACGGCCTAGACACTAGCATCGCTTGGGGAAGCGAAGATTTGCAGTGGATGAACGGGGGACCGCAAGGATGCGGTGGTGGAATTAGCACAGTACAACCCACTCAGGGAGACAAGGCCAAATTCAAACGCGCTGTAGAGATCGTTATCGAACTTGTTCAGAAAGAGAAGTAATACTTGGTTGTTTACATAAAGGTCATGTTTTGAATTGGCTGATATACGATTGACAATATGATTTGTTGTATGTACTACTTCCCAGTCGTTTGGAAGGAGATCGACTCATCATCGACTGATTATCGGTAGTCTGCCTAGGTCGATTGTATATCGCATCTAATCACAGCTGATCGGCTTACGAGATCCAGGGCCAACTCAACACTTAAATTCTACTATGTATACGGTTCTAGTCTCTTCACATCCCATAAATGTCTAATCTATAGGTATATTGTTTGACATAAGATGGGGCTACCAGCTAACAACTCGTGCTATAAGCGCTAATGTACCAGATGAGAAAACACAGGTTGCACACTCAGAATACTTCATCTCAAATTTACAAATCTCGCAAAGAACCGCAAGGACCAAGATGAGTGTCAACGGAGACTTAAAATTCCTTCCTTGGTCGAATTATTCCTGCCTCCCCCGAGTTCTTCCCCAACACTAATCACCTTCTTTTTTGTTCCCTGACTAGCAACTTCCCAAATCCTCCAAAACTTCAGGTTCTCATCTCCTGCACCGGTACAGACGACATCACCAGCAGGACCTACACAGCTGAATAACACGCGTGAATCATGAGCATCACGGATTTCCGCAACGCGTTCCAGGCTCGGGTAGGCATGAATCATGATGGAATTTGTCGGGTAACCATGTGTCGTTAGGACTTCTTTCTTGTGAGGGGCCCATTGGATGGACGTGATCTGTGAAGGGGTGCGTAAACTATGGAGACGGGCACCCGTCGTACTATTCCAGACGTTAATGGTAGCATCGTTCGTCCCTCCACCAGAAGCAAGCAAGGATGGCTGCCAGGGGCACCAAGCAATCGCCTGCAATCTTTCTATGAGAGGACGATTGTTAGATAGCGTGATAAGCTTACTTTGACAGCAGCAGTGTGATTTCTCTTGGTCCACTTCGCACTGCCCCTTGCCCCTTCCCCAACATCACCGAGCCTGCCATCCCATATGTTTACAACATTGTCATTACCACCGCTCGCAAGAAGCTCCCCGTCGTTTCTCCACTTGAGACCGCACACCTCTCCTGTATGGCCCAGCAATTCCATGACCTTATGTCTCGGACTTCGAACGTCGTGATGCCAGATACTGCCATCTCCGCAACCAGATGTCAAGATATGTTGGTGCCAGGAAAGAGTGGCAACTTGTCCTTGATGACCCCCCATTGTACGGAGTTTTTGACCACTTTCGACATCCCACAGTTCAACGTCACCATTACCATTTCCAACTCCCAAGAAGGCACCGTCGTTGGAAAAATCGACACTGGATACGTATGATCCTTCGGGACATTCCCCAAGTTGAACCACTGCGCCAGTATCTGCTTTCCAAATATATGTGGAGGATTCGAGGGCCACTGCAACCGCATTCTGACACGACCAACTGAGAAGATTAAGATAAAAATCATCGACCATGCCTGGTGCATCGAGGACACGTTCAGGTTGGGTGGGAATTTTTCGTGACTTGTTCGTCGTGGTACCTGTGGACGAAGCAAGGGCCCCAGGGCGTTGAGCATAAAGTGGCCTCGCAAATTCGCGTTGTTGCGCAAGGGTGGTATCCGAAGAAGATGCTGCAGGAGGTTGCTCGTGATATCCCAGGATACGACGATTCACTGGAACTCCGGTGGCTGCTGCCAACCGAGCAGTATGCCCCGGAGACTGTGATTGAGGGTTTAGAGAAATTTGATCAAGGGTAGCAGATAGTACAGCGATATCGATATCTGTAGTATCACGATTTGTAATAAAACGGTCGCGTTTATCAGTTCCGATTCGGTTCTAGCGATAGGTCATTAACCTAGTTGACCTAACATTCACTTGGAAACACTCATCCTTACCGAGGCTGGTGTCGACTTGGATCGTTTGACTTCGTGTTTCGGAGGAGGGACATAGTCTCTGGTTACAACGTCAAGCCTGCTTTCAACTCCACCTTTGCGTATCACACCACCATTTCCTGGACGCGAAGAACGCTTGGTAGGAGAAGCCAAGGAAACATTGTTCATGGATAACTGTAAGGAAGGGGTCAAAGGAGTTTTCGCCTCTGAACGAGCGCGGGCACGAGAAGGAGTCTTAGGCTGGCTAAACATGATCCACAGTCAGAACAAGTCAAAGAGAAGTCAGAATAGGTCAACAGAACAAAGAACAAACAACGCGGTTCCAACGTGAGTCACGTGATCTCGGAACCACCATGGGACGCAGGGAAATGAGGTGCATAAGACATAGGCCCGGGGACCCCAATGTCCAATATCCTCGTTACGCTGATGTATAGCAACGAAATACGGTCGGGAACGCCACTGCTCATAGTTTATTAGAATGATGGTGCTCAGCTTAACAGATGATGAAAATTTATCGTAAAAAGTCGAGCAAATAGTGAATTGATACAAAGTTGAAAATGCCTGCTGGCCTGACTTCGCATACATGGATGATGCACCCCAACATGTCTCAAGGCAATGTCAGGCTTCGGGCTCGGAGGATGATGATGTCAACAATTCAGCCCTGGCGGTGTGAAGTCAAAGCTCTGTGAAATGCCCTGTATCAGGTATGGAGGTGAGAACTTCTCCCTAGAATTACCTCATCAGTTTTCCAGTACAGCTCAGTTATTGCGCGAAGATCTTCTCAGCTTCTACTCAAACATCGTTGACCCAGCATTTTGCGAAAACATAGATATAGTAACCCTCAATCATTGACTCAATGGGTCACGGATGTCACATTGTGTGACATAACTCATCGGCTGGTTCCGAGGCTATTGCAGTATGAGAACCTATGAGAACTTCAACTGTAATTACCGATCCTTGCTCGGCGGCCGTGATCACCTATAACCCTCACGCACATATAGGTAAGCGGGCTTATTATTTCAATTAAACGCCAATGAAAGTTTAGGACCCCGTGGAGCAGGGATGAAACAGCTGTGCAATACTTAAACGGGAACTTGAAGTCGTCCGAGTCTGTAAGCCTTTCGTGTTTTTCCTTCTTCCTTAACCGTTGATGGACTCTGAATCGATTCAGTGGACAAATCAGAACATTGAATTCGCGTCGTGTAAGTCCCACGAAATGCAGTGGATTGTCACTGACGGATCACATATACTTAGTTGGCGAATTCTTTTTTTGATGAAGTAGAATATCTACGCTGGTAGGTGGATTGAGAGCGATACTTGGTGGAATCTGGAAAGTCTGACAATCTCTACGGGTTTCAGGAGTCGATTTACTGTCGTCAAATCGCTGTATATATGGTCGCGTTATATCCCGCTAGTCGCGCAGATGTGGTAATCGACATTCCATTCTGCTCTCACTCTCATTGAATGCTATACAGTGTAACCTTAACCCTCAATCACAAAACGTACCAACCGCCCCTGCGAGTCCAGCTATGTGTGGGAACCTTCGTCTACCACACCATTGTGGCACAGCTGACATTTACCTGCATCAATGCAATCCTCCTGATAAGGGGTGAGGGACATCCTGTGCTTTTCAAGTCGTCCCAGCCTCACTTTTGTTCTGCTCGAATCTTAGTCTACGCTCTGTATCATCAGAGTTGTCGAGTCAAATATCTTCTTTATACGGCCTTTCTCATGATTTGTGCTATTGAGACAGGGTGCAACAGCTGATTTATAAGCACCTTGGTAAAGGGAAAGTCTTGTATCGCAGAAACTCTGCCATTTGCACCTCTCGTTACAATATAGTATTATTGCGTGCAATTATCTTTCAACCGCATGGCTGATAATCTGTCTATCACTTGCTAACGCCGCTGCATTTTCTTTTCAGGCCTTAATTCTAGGCATGACATTATTCAGATGTATCGTCGGTGACTATTACGGATTGGCCAGTCCTTTGTTTGACTTCGCTGATATTACGCGAGGGTGTCGTAGTTTGCTTCTTGATATCCAGTGAGCTGATAATCTTCGTTTTCATGTGGCCACCCTCCTGAAAGTTGTGGATTAGGCTTGATGGTGGCAAATTTACCACAGCAAGGCATTCGGATACTTGGATTGGCATCTGGATTCGAGAACACTGCTTTCGCGTACGTCCTTCTGTTCCGGAAACAAATTATCCACAATCGTGATCTCCGTCTATTAATATTAGGTGGCTTCTATCTCTACTTTCCGTGATGGTCAGTTTTGACTTCATCTGTTGCATAGTAAAAATTCCAGACTGATTTCGACAATACTACAGGGATGTAGACTTATACTTGATATGAGAAAGCTCGCTGTATCTCATCCAGCACGTACCTCTGATGAGGATTACGGGATTGAGTTAACATCGATTCTGGACATGACGCGGACGACCTGACATGGTCAAAACATTATAGATTATTTTTTACTGAGACTCAGGCCTTGGCGGATTATCAATAGATTATTTCACCTCATCTTCCTCTTTGCCATCTTCCTCCCTTTCCCCATTTTCCTCTCCATCTTCCTTTGTCTCGCTGTGGGTGAAGAGGGCATGATTGAACTGACGGACAAACAACGTGACTTGATGGACGAATCGCGCATCAGCAAGTCACTGGACTCTTCTGGAGGAGACACGAGCTGATGGACGATTTGTGGATGGGGCGCATATACGAATGTGCATATCAGCGATGTATATATTATTTGTTGATGGCAAGTGAGTACATGAACTGAATATGATGTACAAATGTTATCGATCTACAATTCGTGCCAGTGTATGGTGAAGATCCAAGTCGGGGAGGCAGAAATTGGGCCAGTGCATCGACATGAGCTGATGTTGATATTCTAATAATAAAGACTGAAGAGTAGGGCGATTTTGAAAACTGCATGAAACTCTGATTGCGATTTTTCAACATAACGGTACAACAAACTTATCACATGTGGGCTTGAAACTACGGATCGTTAGGTCGTCAGAGGACTTCGCCCCAATTCCTAATTTTTTTTCCGAAGCTGACGTTGGACGGCAATCAGGCTTTTGTAACCATCCACTCGTTCTGAGGGGCTTGAATGTGCCTTCCAGCCTTAACAACAACCTAGGACGCAGGAGAAATCCATAAAATCCCCGATGGAAACTTTGAGATATTACGAGCTACTTACGAATGCTCCAAGGTTAAGCTCATTAACCCAATAGAGGTCATGGCCATCAGCAGGAGTAATACTAGGAAGAGCACAGGCCAGCGATCAACTAAGTCTATTCTCTATCCAGTCCACGGAATCACTTACACTTTGGTCCCCTGCTGAGTCGCTCTGATTATCCACTTGTATTCCTTGTCACACCAAGTGAGCTTGGTGTTCTCGGCATCTCCCTAAGCCCGACTTTGGTAAGACAAGATCCCCCAGAATTGTCATGAAGGGTGCAAAGATGATGTAGACTGACCTGGAGCGAGATGTACAAGTTATTGAATCCCTTGATGGTAACCTCGGTGATGTCCCCAGTAATAGCAGGAGTAACGGTTAACATCTGACCAGAAAATAAGAGAACAGGGTGAGCTGGAAGTTGGAACTACTAGAAAACGCTAGAGCGAAAAGATGTGTACCATGGAGAGGTCAGGAATCGTATGGTCGCCCATTACAGTTTTGACGGCATTGCCGTTTACGTCGTGCTTCGAAGTGACGATGCATTCGCCCGTATTCTTGCTTCTGAAGCGGTATGTTCCCCGAGATATGGTGGTGTCAGACATGGTTGTGTGAGACGATATAATGTAGAGCTAGTTCACTTTGTAGGAGGGTTGAAAGTATAGGAAACTGAAGAACTTGAGGGGTAGAGGGAGCACTTATATACCTTTTTCTAATTCCAGAAGCCTGGCACATCGGTCGAATGGTCATTTCCTCTCATCGTGGTGAGAATTTGTTTTTCTAGAAGCATTACTATCAGCGAAGAACCCGACGTCGAATGATTCCAACAAGGTCATATGTGTTGGGGATTACAATCTCCAAGTCGATCTGGGGTTGTCAGTTGAGTTGTTGAGTTGTACTGGCGACGCAAATAAATTACTTATTTAAGTAACCGCCGGTCAGATCTAAATTTATACTACTACTGACAAATCTATTTCTTCTTACAGTAAACATTGAACTGAACAGGTAGTAAATCAAATAATTGAACATCGTTACATAGAAGACCCGAAATCAATATACTATTATATAGCCTCATGACACTTCTAAGACCGTAAGACGGCAATTGCTTGACATGACTGGACAGCACGATTAATTTAATGGAATGCTGAGGTTTGCTTATCCTGGCCCCACCCAGCGATGTCGAAGTAAATACTTCTAAATGAGTTGTACTATGTAGTAGTTAAATGTTCATGGTTATTTTTAAATACGCAATTCCAGGTGACATAAAGTTGACTTGGTCCATTGCGCCAATGATATTTCAAGATGGCGTTAATCATTTCTCTAAAACCACCAAAGGATGTTGACCAAATGTTTATTTCTAATTATAGCGAACAGAAGAAACAAGTGGAATTCAAGTTGTTGCATTTTCGAGTTCTCAGTAGTATCGAGAACTTGGTCTTTACAACCGATCCATTCGCGGGTTTAGTTGGTCGGCTTCTGAACAATCCTCGGATCTCGGACTTTGCACTGCGAAGGCAATACCACCAACAGGCGTCATCTACAGAGCCATAGTAATGCACGAACGACCCCACAAGTGCATCTCTCTGGATCAGCTTTAAAATAAGAGTCTTGGCGTTACAAGCGATATGCGGATATGTAGTATCGTAATATATTTGTTCGATACTTGATCTGACAGAACTCGGGATCTGCCATGCTGAAGGCATCGTCTAAACTGTGTTCATTCATCCTGTCAGGAACGATTCGCCGGGGTCCCCTTCAAATTTCCTGGTGTAGTAAAAATTTTGCAGAATGTGGGGTTTGACTGGGGCTATGCAAATATAGCGCAATTTTGATGACTGACCTTCTCGCGTGCCAAAGCACAAACTACAACGCGATCCTACCAGTGAGTCTTGAAGGCAAGTCCGCAGAAGGATACATTCATAAGCTTGAAATTGTGGTTGTACATCCTAGAGAGCCTGTAACACTCACCATTCCACCATTCCTCCCCATGCTGGGAGGCTGAAGGACAGTGGGGACTTTGATCCTAATTCCTTACCACACGGAATAGGCACATGATCATGGCCTGATGAAATAAATAAATTTAAATGATAGAACCGGCATGCCTTTTTGGAATCGTCTCCAATACAACGGTTCCCAATCTTCTTCGAACGTCTCTTCGATCGTCGAGTTTTATTTAATACAGGGCGTACTATATGCAAGGGTTTGTTCCTACGTGACTGGTTTGAGTGCGCCATTGGAGTCAGATGTTGAATATCGCCGCTGGCGAATGGTTCTTTTTATGTGAGAAGTGTCAAAGATACGTACGCCAACCCGAATGTTCAAGGAAAAAGCTGCGTTCTCCGGCTGTGGAGACAAATTACTTTAATTAGCTAACAATCCATAGACATCCTTACCGAGGCCGGTGTCAACTTGGATCGTTTGACGTCGTGTTTCGGAGGAGGGGCATAGGTCTCCGGTTACAACGTCAAGCCTGCTTTCAACTCCACCTTTGCGTATCACACCACCACCCGTTTGGCGTTGAAAGGAGTCAAAATTTGGGATCCCACCCCCAGCAATACACTTCAAAGGGGATGACCGACGAGACTTAGACTTAGAAGAAATAAAAAAGTTGGTTGGGTTTGGATTTCAAGGCTGCCCCTGGACGCGAAGAACGCTTGGTAGCAGAAGCTGAGGGAGCATTGTTCATCGATAACTGTCAGGAAGAGGTCAAAGGGTTTTTGCCTCTGAACGAGGCGGCGGGACGAGAAGGAGTGATCCACAGTTAGAACAAGAGAACAATACTAATTACTCGTGTGGGTTTAGCCGGTCGGCTTCTCTCCTTGCACAGTTTTATTTCAAACTCAGATGAAGTGCCGACAAATTTGGGCTTTCATTCCACCAAATCTCTCGAAACTAGCAGGCGTCATCTAGAGAGCACTAGGAAGCTTCCAGTCGATTGGAGGCGCACGAACGACTCCCACCCGCCCACGACTGCGTGTCCCTGGATCAGCCTTCAAACACAAATCTTGGCGTTTCAAGGGATATGCCGATAAGTGAGCTCCCCTAATACTATGGGTAAGCAGGCTTACTATTTCAATTAAACGCTAATGAAATTTTTAGCCCCCCGTAGGGCAGGATGAAACAATTATGCATACATAAACGGGAGGTCGTCTGTAAGCTTTTCGTGTTTTCCCTTCTTCCTTGACCATTGATGGACTGTAAATCGATTCAGTGGACAAATCAGAACATTGAATTCGCGTCGTGTAAGTCCCAAGAAATGCAGTGGATTGTCACTGACGGATCACATATATTTAGTTGGCGCTCTTGCAGTACAGGTCTTTGAGTTGGCGAATTCTTTTTTTGATGAAGTAGAATACCTATGGTGGTAGGTGGAATGGGAGCCATTGAGAGCAATACTTGGTGGAGTTTAGAAAGTCTGACAATCTACGGGTTTCAGGAGTCGATTTACTTTCGTCAAATCGCTTTACATATGGTCGCGTTATATCCCGCTAGTCGCGCAGATGTGAGTAATCGATATTTCATTCTACTTTCACACTCATTGAATGCTATACAAGTGCAAGCTTAACCCTCACTCACAAAGGGTACCAATCGCCCCTGCGAGTCCAGCTATGTGTGGGAACCTTCGTCTACCACACCATTGTGGCACAGCTGACATTTATCTGCATGGATACAATCCTTCTGATAAGGGGTGAGGGACATCCTGTGTTTTTAAGTCTTCTCAGCCTCAGTTCTGTTTTGCTCGAATCTTAGTCTACGCTCTGTATCATCAGAGTCGTCGAGTCAAATATTTTCTTTGCACGGCTTTTCTCACAACTTGTGCTATTGAGACAGGGTGCACCAGCTGGTTTATAAGCACCTTGATAAAGGGAAAGTCTTGTACCCCCGAAACACTGCCGTTCGCGTCTCTCGTTATAATGAGGTATTATTGGATAAAATTATCTTTCAAACCCATGACTAATGATCTATCTATCACTTGCTAGCGCCGCTGTTATTTCTTTTCAGGTGTTAATTCTAGGCATGACACTATTCAGATATATCGTCGGCAACGGATTGGCTAGAACCCCTTTGACTTCGCTAATATTACGCGAGGGTATCATGGTTTGCTTTTTGATATTCAGTGAGCCGATGATCTTCGTTTTCGTTTGGCTACCCCCTGAAAGTTGTGGATTAGGCTTGATGGTGGCAAATGTACCACAGCCAGGCCTTCGGATACTTGGATTGGCATCTAGAGCCCAGAACACTGCTTTCGCGTACGTCCTTCTGTTCCTGAAGCAAATTACCCACAATCATGATCTCCATCTATTACTATTAGGTGGCTTCTATCTCTACTTTCCGTGATGGTCAGTTTTGACTTCACCTGTGTCCTCATAGTAAAGATTCCAGACTGATTTCGACAATACTACAGGGATGTAGACTTATACTTGATATGAGAAAGCTCGCTGTATCTCATCCAGCACGTACCTCTGATGAGGATTACGGGATTGAGTTCACTTCGATTCTGGACATGACGCGGACGACCTAACATGGTCAAAACATTATAGATTACTTTTTACTGAGACTCAGGCCTTGGTGAATTATTGATAGATTATTTCATCTCATCTTCCCCTTTACCATCATCCCCCCTTTCCTCATTTTCCTTCCTTGCTTCGTCAATTTGTTTCCCCGTCTTTCTTTCATCCCAATGTCTCGCTGTGGGTGAAGAGGGCATGATTGACTCCTGGTGGACGACGTGATTTGATGGACAAATTGTGCATATTCTAATAGTAGCAGTCAAAGACTCAAGGTAGGGCGATAACTTGCCGATTATTGAGCACTTAATCGCCTCAAAAATCGTGCAACCTTGGACCGTCGCGATTTTTCATTGCGAACTTCTCAACCTGTCAAACATCGAAAATTTTACCCCCAAGTCCAAATAATCGTCCAAATTGATCTGCAATTTTTGTATGGCAAAGATTGAGGCCCTGAGGATGTACACTGATAGATGACCTAAAAGTTGAGTTCTGAAGGAATGCCTGTAGATGAACAAATGGGGCAGAGAAAACGATTTATTCATACCACTGGCACCTATTCAGGTACAAGTTGTGAATTTCCACTCCAAACTAACTGGGTGCGACGAAGATTAGTTGATTTTCAAAAGGATATCAATGGGGGAAGAATGACATCCAGTCGAAGGAGGGATGCAAGGTACAAATAACTCCCGTTGAGCTGAATTCTCGGAGGCATGTTCAAGTGGCGGGCTGTGCAGGGATAGTGAAGTAACTTGATGTCAGGTTGGGACCGAATGGATAAACACTCCTCATTTTCCTTCATTCCTAAAAAGGGCACGAAACTCTGACTGCGATTTTTCAACATAATGGTACAACAAATTTATCACATATGGACTCGAAGCTACGGATCATTTGGTCGTCAACAACTTCGCCCCACTGGCAATTCCGAAGCTGACATTGGACGGTAATCAGGCTTTTGTAATCATCCACTCGTTCTGAGGGGGCGTAATGTGCCTTCCAGCCTTGACAATAACCTAGGACGCAGGCGAAATCCATAAAACCGCTCAATGGACACTTTGAGATATTACGAGCTACTTACGAATGCTCCAAGGTTAAGCTCATTAACCCAGTAGAGGTCATGGCCATCAGCAGGAGTAATACTAGGAAGAGCACAGGCCAGCGATCCAAGGCTATTCTTTATTCAGTCCATGGAATGACTTACACGTTGGTCCCGTGCCCAGTCGCTCTGATTATCCACTTGTATTCCTTGTCACACCAAGTGAGCTTGGTGTTCTCGGCATCTCCCTAAGCCCGACTTTGGTAAGACAAGATCCCCCAGAATTGTCATGAAGGGTGCAAAGATGATGTAGACTGACCTGGAGCGAGACGTACAAGTTATTGAATCCCTTGATGGTAACCTCGGTGATGTCCCCAGTAATAGCAGGAGTAACGGTTAACATCTGACCAAAAAATAAGAGAAGGTGAGCTGGAAGTTGGAACTACTAGAAAACGCTAGAGCGAAAAGATGTGTACCATGGAGAGGTCAGGAATGGTATGGTCGCCCATTACAGTTTTGACGACATTGCCGTTTGCGTCGTGCCTCGAAGTGACGATGCATTCGCCCGTATTCTTGCTTCTGAAGCGGTATGTTCCCCGAGATATGGTGGTGTCAGACATAGTTGTGTGAGACGATATAGTGTAGAGATAGTTCACTTTGTAGGAGGGTTGGAAGTATAGGAAACTGGAGAACTTGAGGGGTAGAGGGAGCACTTATATACCTTTTTCTAATTCCAAAAGCCTGGCACATCGGTCGAATGGTCATTTCCTCTCATCGTGGTGAGAATTTATTTTTCTAGAAGCATTACTATCAGCGAAGAACCCGACGTCGAATGATTCCAACAAGGTCATATGTGTTGGAGATGGCCCACAATCTCCAAGTCGATCTGGGGTTGTCGGTTGAAATTAAGCAACGCCGGCTATATGCTAGTGACTTCTTACATAAGCACGGGTAGTAACTGAAACCTCTGAGTTGATTGAACACCGTTAAAAGACTCAAAATCTTCATTTTTCAATATAGCCTTATTATTCATACATATTACAATACTACAGGAAATTACCAAATTTTGGACGGTTTGAGTGAGAAATGCTCTTCAACGTTCATAGATTGGAAATTACTGGGCAGGTACGTCTGGGTACTTCGAATTCTAAGACCGTAAGATGGCAATCGCTTGACATTCTTGAACTAGAACGCAGTGACTTGACTGGACAACGCGATTGTTTGATGGAATGCTGAGGTTGGCTTATCCCCACCCAGCGATGTCGAAGTAAAATTTTCAAAATGAATTATACCAGTATGTAGTAGTTGAATATTTGAATGTTCACGATTACTTTTTAAAAGACACAATTCCCGGTGATATAATTGATGTCCATTGCGGCAATGATGGCGTTAATCATTTCTCTAAAACCACCAAATGTTTATTTATAACAGAAACAAGTGGGATTCAAGTTGTTGCATTTACGTAGGAACAGATCCTTGCCAAGTGCATATAGTACGCCTTGTATTAAATAAAACTCAGAGGCGTTCGAAGAAGATTGGGAGCCGTTGTGTTGGAGACAATTTCAAAAGGCATACCTTCATTTCGTCAGGTCATGATCATGTGCGTATACCCTTTCCGTGTTGTAAGGAATTATGGATCAGTCTCTGCTGTCCCTCAGCCTCCCAGCGTGGGGAGGAATGGTGAATGAGTGTCACAGGTCCTCTCGAATGTACAACAGTACAACCATAAATCAAGCTCATGTTGAATGTATCCTTCTGTGGATTTGCCTTCAAGACTCACTGGTAGGATCGTGTTGTTGTTTGTGCTTGGCACACGAGAAGGTCATCAAAATTGCGCTATACTATATTTGTATACCCCAGTCAAACCCCAGATTCCGCAAAACTTTTACTATGTACACCAGGGAATTTGAATGGGACCCCAGTAAATTGACAGGATGAATGAACACAGTTTAGACAATTGGAGTCAGATGTTGGGTATCGCCGCTGGCGAATGGTTATTTTTATGTGAGAAGTGTCGAAGGTAGGTCGAACATTCAACCCGAATGTTCAAGCAAAAAGCTGCCCACTGGCATAATTCTCCAGCAGTGGAAGTTTACCAAGTCAGAACTTTAATTAGCTAACAATGCATGGACATGGGATGATCCTAGCGTGAAAGTGGAAGGTCGATAAACTCTCAGCCTTGAAATTTGAAGGCTATGTAAGATCATTTCAGTCAACTGACAAATTCCGTAAATTCATCTGTTTTACTAGTTCATATCCCACAAATCTTCTTCAATTCTATTCCTACCTTACTCCCCCAGACACACACGAGTCTCATTATATTCCCCGCATCTCAAAATCTCAACCACTTCACCGTGACTTCTCACGACAAACGCTCCTCTTTTCTTGCAAGAGCGTAAAATAGAAAACACATTGTTCATATTGACCTATGATATTGGAACCATTTTCGATGCGGTTCGCATTGTGGTGGCGGTTTTGGCTCTCCTTTGGATGTGCACTAGCTCTCCATGGATGTTGCTTCAAAAAATGACCCTTGCAAAGGATAGTACTGGCACTTCGGATATTATGAGGAGAGTTATGCCCGAACTAGAGACTTCAAAGCCGCTCCATGTATCTTCTCTCGAAATAACCCCCATCGTGAGTCTAGCATCCTCTCAACCCTTTATCTTCCTATAAATCTAATTATCCAGAGGTACCCCGAATAACAGTCCCATTCGCTCACTTCCCATAATCTTCGTTGCAATGTTCCTATCTCAGAATTCGGCTACATGCTTGCACTGCCATGCAGCTGCACGGTACGGTAAGCCGTTCACTGCTGATTTTACCTATGATTGACGCTGGAGCGTCTGTATGTCTTTCGCGTTCGTAACCTTCTCGGTAGCGGGCCTGAAGACTCTCATGCCTCGAGCTCGTTCCCGCATCACCGCTGCTGGTTCATTCCATAATTTGGTGCTCCGAGTTTTCTTAGCTTTAGTGACTCGGCTTGGTCTGTTCAGCTTGGCTTCTTTCGTCTCTGGTCACCGACATATTTCTGATATCGGCAGTGTCGACGCTGTAAGTGGATCTTCATGATTGTAGGTTCATATTTTACTTGAATTTTTTTTAGCGCTCACCACTCTTTCTACATCCTTCTCCAGGCGCAATCATCAGATGATACAGAACTTGGGATTAAAAATGCTTCAACAGATATGTGGACCAAGTACCTAACACGCGACCCAAGACATTTTCCACTGGATGGTTTCACCACCCAGCTGGACTGAAAATGTTATTTTGCAGAAAAATCGGTCTCCTGTTACAGTTCATCATCCACCGAGGAATCACCTTTCACATACTTCATATCTGTTGAGCATTATGACTGTAGATGTGTCGATCCTCTGCCCTACAAAAGACCGTCCTACGGACTCCATATGCGTAACACCAGACAAACGGTCTCAGTTAATGCGTTCAAGAGCTTTCCAATTCGCCATGAACTCCATGCGGATGCAGATTAGATAGATTTAAACACCTTTGACAAGGTTATTTGCTTGTCGAAGTCATGCCCTCTAGTGCTTCAGCATTGACGCCGTCGCTAAAATGGTAGTAGGACGGTAGGACGTATGACAATCAAAATAGCACATAAATCGTACCTGACAGTGGTGTGATATTAACTTGCAGCAACTCACGAGAGTCCGATTCAATTTCCACTTGTCAAGTTCTTCACGAAGGCAGGTCATTCCAGGGACAAAATAGACGACTGGAAACAGCCTCACCAACTCGATCGTTTGAACATTATCTCTGCCATTCGAGCTTCATCCAAGCCGCCTATCCGAAACCACCAATTTAAAACCTCTCCAGAATGAGATTGAGTCTAGGATCCGCTCAGTGCACACCGATTGTACCTCAAGAGACGATCCTGGGTCTAACTTTGACTTTGGCCTTGGCTTTGCATCTGCGATAGGGCAGAGGCTATGTATGAGGCTGAACATGCCGTAACTTTACATTCACCTGACGTCTGGTTTTGGAAGGAACATCTTTAGTCAATCGTTCTACGCCGGTGGGATGTCTACCGATAACCAACAGGACTTCGACAGTCGCGCAGACAAATTATGGTCGATATACAACAAGGAGGCGGAAAGTTACGACAGAGCCCTCATGGAGACTTGGAAAGAGGACATGGATAGCATCATCATCTTCGTGCGTATGCATTCCACCAATCCAGATGTCTTTTAAGAGTTCATTTACTCCACCAGGCTGGTCTCTTTTCTGCCGTTTTGACCGCCTTCCTTGTTGATGCATCCAAGAAGCTCAAGCCAGATCCTACAGATCAGACAAATGCATTATTGAACCAAACTGTGGTTCTCCTTGCCCAGATCTCACAACAACTCAGACCCAATGGCTCTCAAACCATCATATCGCCGCTCCAGCCATTAGAACTGTTTAAGTTGAAGTCTTCCGACCTCCGCGTCAACATTTTTTGGCACATGAGTCTAGGTTTCAGCATCACCGCTGCGCTTGGGGCAACCCTTGTGCAGCAATGGGTCCGCGATTATCTACAACTCTTCCAACGGCTTAGCGGTTCTTTGGAGCGCTCAAGAATGCGGCAATATCTATTCCATGGATTATCCAGCAATCACATGTCGCTATTAGTCGAGTCCATTCCTGCATTCATCCATATATCCCTCTTCCTGTTCTTTATTGGTCTCGGTGAAAGCCTCTTTGCCACCAACCACGCTGTCGCTATCACAACAACTACTACCATCGGATTCTGCGCTGTTTGCTACATCGCGTGTTCGGTTTTCCCTATACTCTATCCCCAAACTCCTTTTCACACCCCATTGTCTAACGTTTTCTGGAGAATGGGACAAATCATTGGCCCTCGCAAGCACAGTGATAGAAATACAGAAGGCAAAATTGTAGCTGTGAGCCCTGACATGGCTAAGGGCCGCTTGCAACTTGCTATGGGTCACTCTAATAATCGCAAGGAACGCGATACGGAGGCAATACGCTGGGTGCTCAGCAAAATCACAGAAGACAGCGAGTTCGAGGCATTTGCGGCTGGTATTGGAGGATCAGTGGTCACTCCATGGGGAGAAAATATCTGGAAGAGTATCTTTGGAGAAAACCTTGGACACATGCGGTCGACACCTTATAACAGTGTAATAGCTACTGTGGAAACGCTCACGAATCGAATCGAGAGTCTCCTGCGTACTGTTTCAACCTTCTCTGACCGGCAAACTCGTTTCATGCGTGCATGTATTTGTATCGATGCTGTGGCATCTCTCACTCTAGGCTTTAAGGCTGAAATGGAGCTTGGCATCCATAATGGCCTTATGAACTCTGTTCTTCGTTTTTTTGGTGATGAGAAAAAGAGACGGGATAAGGTACAGGAGGCTGAGACTTCATTTGGTTCAGCCATGAACCTACGACAGCTGTCAGGCAACCAAGTGATGGATACATCGCTCGAAATAAAATGGAAGTGCTTGATGCTGATTGGGATGAAGAAAACGTTACAAGCAGACAATTGGTTTTTGTTCATGTCAGTCAATGAACTACGTCGTCTGCACTCAGCGTTTTACGAGGACGGAGCTATGACTTATAGGGTGCGGGAGGTGGATGACGAATTGTTGAAGGCGTGGAAAGCAGCTGGGCAGCTTTATACAGAGCTGCGGGATAAACCAGAGGAGCAGTTGACGGAAGATAAGCTGAACGAATTGGTTCCGCATTGGAGGGGCCATATTGATGCAATGGAAGGGTCCTTGTATGACTTGGACCAGCGAGTGCAACCCACAGTCGATACAGCGGTGGTCAACCTTAACTCCTACCTTTTCGGGTTGACGGCTTTTGAGCATTTGGAGGGCATTTTCTATGAATGCCCATCAAAGATGAATCTACCAGCCATGTGGAAAGGAATAAATTGGGGGATAGGAGCTCCCCACTCCTTGAAGTGGTTCATACCGCATCTAATACCCCCCCGCCTGTTAGTTTGTTACCTCCTGGTTTGTGCCGATCCCGACGACCCAACTTCGATCCTTCGACGTCCCGAATCGACTTAGTGAGTCTGGGTAGACTACTGAACAATCCCGAGTTGCACAGGCTTTTTGACACTGGACGAGCAGACGGGTCAAGTGGACTTGAACTGCAACTTGAAGGTCCACAACCATACGCAAATCAACTCTGGCGGTTCCAAGACATACACGAGCATGGGGGAGTTGGATTCATGATCGAGATGTTCTTTGCAACCTTCAGGTCGCTTGAGGAGAAATCGGTGACTCTCGAGTCAAGGCGACTAATTGGGGCCACATTGCGATCAATCGCTGACAACGGAAAACCTGAGTATTTCAAGACCGCCAGTCGACGATTCTTGTGGTCGCTGCGGCAAGAATTAAACATCCTACGGAACTCAATTCCGGAGGAGACCAAGACTCTACCAAAATATATTCTCCGCTTGTTGTCGAATCTATTTGACGAGAGCGACAAGGACCAACCCAAAGAAGAGAAAACAGAGGAGAGAGGAGCACGGGAATGAATACGTGTAAGTTGATTTTCTGGATTACTATTCATACAAATCCCTTGCTTATGTCCATTCAACGCTGTTGCTTCCCTCTCCTACTTACTAACATTGATTATTCTCCCTTTAAGATGCCAGACACCCATGATGCGTTACCCCTTTGCATGGACCGTACGGTCTCTACGAGTGCGGCGTCGGGTCCTAGAGCTTGATTTTACAATCCGAGCTGGAGTTGAAACTTCGTCCTTCTTTGACTTCTTCTGTCCGTCGTCGGGGGTGTGCGCGCGTGTAGGCGTTAATGCTCTAGCCAACTTTTTCACTAACCCATCGATAAGATGCTCTCCGCGACATATAGCGTAGCTGTTGAGCATGACTTGGTTGGGATTCGGTTATGTATGTAGGCGCTCTCACTGATACGCGACGTCCACTCTGGTGTTGGTGTTGGGATTGATGCTAGGATTTGATGACATGCCTTGCCAATGGATTATGACTTGGAGTTGGAGTTGGACTGGTAGGATCCTGTTTACCCTTCAAATCTAAGTTCAATGGAATATAACCAACAAAGAGGTCCATATGTCCGTTAAGATAATTTGGATGGAAGGCAAGGCGTATTGTCAACTTAAGGGGCAGATAGACATATTTATCCAGCAATGTTATCACGCCTAGCCCATAAGAGGGCCACAAGCTCTTGCTATCATAGCGCGACGTCGTGAGGTCACCGCGCAAAGCCAAAATTCAAGCTTGCCTTTCTGGATCCCGTGAATCGGATACACAAGTTGACAAGGCCGTGCACTTTAAATGCCACCTACATAAGAAAGGAAGGACGTAACAATACTTGTCAACACTTTTATTCTTCTTGATACAATTTCCAAATCTGATCTTCTTCCCTCTTCTTAAGCAATCTGACCACCTTCCGCCGCAGAAATGAGCATCTGTATTTGTTGTCCATACTTGCTGGTCAGTCTTTCCAACCCTTGCTGCAAATACAGCAGTGGATTTTGCACATATGCCACAGGATCCTCCTCAGCATTCTCGGAAGCCGCCAGGCGCGAATACGCCGCTTGGTAGCCCACACTTTGCTCCTCAAAATCAATAGCAGTGATCGCTTCATCCGCGGTTTCTTCCTTTTTCCTCTCCAAATGTTGGCGTTCGCTAAACAGTTTTCCAAGAGAGGTGTAAGTCCCAGACCTGGGTTGAAAAAAAGTTATATTTCAGGCCTCTTGGTGGTGAACAAGGGCCAAATTTACGTACCATGATCGCACTGACGGCTCTTGCAACATGCATGTACTCTCGCATAGCATTCGTGTTATGCCTATGGCAGCCAACTTTCGATCTTTGGGAGGAAACTTTGGAGCTTCAGGAATAAGGAAGTTGTTGAGGACCGTTGACCAAAGCCTAGAAAAAGGGGAAGGTTTAGATTTGATGATGACGAGTCTTAGCATGACGAACCCGAGTTGGATCTCTTCGATAGCTCTAATGATGTGATCCGGTGTGAAACCTTCTTTGTTGATCGCCATCGTGTATAGAATGAAATGAGTAAAAAGATAAACAAATTTATCAGTCTTGTTTGCATGCATGCGTGTAAGCAGCGTCAAGAAGATTGGCTTCAAGTACTGTTGTAGGTCCGCTCTTAAACCCCAATTTCAGAGTCAACATGCTAAATTCAACGGCCATGTAGCAGCAAAACTCACGTTTTTACGGTTAAAAACACAGATTGAAGAAGCTCGAACCCCCAGGCATCATTCAGTTTAGAAGGCATCAAGCGCTGCTGCACCACTGCTAACACCGATCCAACTTGTCCCGCCGCAAACATTTGTGCGCTGTCCCGTTTCAGGAAGGTTTTAAGTAGGCGGACTAGGCCAGGAATGCTTCCCTTCTGCTGCCAGCTCGCTGGTGTAAGCAAGAAGGTTAGAATGCTTCGGTATTCATTGGGAACTTGACCTTTAGTGTGCAAATCGAGCATTTGAGCAAGAACTTGAAAAATATAGGGGACATATTCTGTTCGAATAACGGTTAGTTCACAAATCAAATGGAACAAAAAACTATGACATACGGTCGATGTCTTGCTGAAGGATGACTGTGAAAGGTTGGAACAAAGCCTGCTCAAATGTGGCCAACGTTGCTGGAGAGGTAGCGACAATAAATCTGGAGTAACTTTGGTCAGCACACAGTAGTCCAACTAAAGAAGGACCTGACCTCATTAAACCGGATAAACTCTCGAAGATGTACTGATCGAAATTGGGATTGCTGGGATTTTTTGAAATGACACCGAGAATACCAACAAGACGGCCTAGGGTCTGTTCAAAAGTGGGGGCTAACGACCCTCGTGCCGTGACAATAACTCTCATGACGCCTACCCCAAATACCAATTAGCGAAAAGTAATGTCAAACCAAATATGAAAAAATCACATTTCATCAAGTGGTCGTTCTCTGCGACCTTTTCTGGAGTCCGCGCAGACTCAATTCTGGACAACAAAGCATCTACCAACTCAGGAGCGGAATTATATATATCAGCTTGTGCAAATCTGTGTCATGAAGGACATTGTGTAAGTTAAAAGTTGAAAGATAGCGACAGGGTCTTACAGCAATGCACTTCCTTGCTTGATGAACAAAATCCGATCGATAGTGATAGCGGCGTAAGTATAGGTAACATAATTTTCTGACCGAAGGTGACGAGCGAGCAGCGGCAGGACAGAAAGGAGTTGCGGTTTCGTGAGCTAGCCACATTAGGGTAAGGCAAGTCAAATAAGGAAAGCTCAAAAAGCGGTTCTTACCTGGTTCCGAAAAGTCAGCAGGAAGCGAATAGCATCCACCTGCAGAATGGGATTCACTGTCCCTGATGCTGCTTGAAGATCTTCGAAAACATGATCGGAAAAAAATTTGACAAGATCAACTAGAGCATTGGTCGAAGTGACGCCATGCTTCCCATAAAAGTAATTTAGCAAGAAAAAAAAAACATCCAATGTATCCAGAAGAAACTTCCTACCTGCGTAGTTGACCCCCTAGTCGCAACAGCTGTCAACAGATATACAGCGCTGTCCTTCGCTTTCCAATTTTCTTCTTTGTTCGACCCATACTCCGCAAGGCCGGTGTTGATCCACGCACCCACGATCTCCGTAGCCTCCGCTTCATACCCACTGCCAACCAACGCTTGCAGAACGTCAGCTGCAGCCTGCCGCCGGGTTGCAACATCGCTACCGGAGGCTGACACAGAGAGATCGAGACGGATGAATTCGAGAGGGTCATCTTCAAATTGTTCAATATCATGTTCCCGAAGCGCCACATTCGGGATTACGACACCCTGAACGAGAGAGGAGATAGTTTCACGGGCAGAAAACAAAGACTTGTAGTAACCCGATCGAATGGCGGTAGAAACAAAGCGCAATGATTGTGATACCAGCTGTAGAATTCCAGTCAGTTGACATGTTATTATAACATAACAAAGAAATTTTACCGCATCATCGGCAACCCCTGGGAGTTTGTTGGTGCCGATAAGAGCCCACACACCCTGTACAAGGCTTTCGACAGCGGGAGTCTTCTGCAATTGCTCGGGATACAACTTAATGAAAAGCTAGACAGGATAAAATTCTTAGATTGAAGTATCGAGGAGGAAGGGAAGATGGTCACACCTCGGCGATCTCCAGGATTCCTGTTTTGATTTGAGATGTCAGGGATGCAGTGGTGTCATCTGGCTGCACATGGATGAAAATGGATGAATTTTCTAGCGGACCAAATTGAGAAGGACCTACATCAACCCTTAGTTCCAGGGGATCCCATGCTAAGAATACCTGGAACCAGCCAGTACCAGGACCGAAAAATTCTTCATGACTATCTTCGATTGCAGGTGGGAGATCTTGACACGTCAAATCGTAGTAAAGGTCTACAAGTAGAACCATTGCTTGAGCTAAGAGCACGTAGTTTGAGGCAGGAGTGGTTAGTGAAGGATTTGGGCTTGGTGTTTTGAGGAGAAGCATTGCTGTTTGTCGGAAGAGGTGCATAAACGGTTCCATAAATTTTGATAGTACAAAATTAATCTCCGTGTAGAGTTCGTCAGATCGGACGTGGGCCCTCCATTGCTGGAAGATCGAATGTGCTGTTTGAAGAACACCGACATTGATATTGTAATCGCTCTGGGAGAAGGATGACACTAGTTGCTATATGATATTGTGATTGGTTGATGTTTTGAAAGAATTAATAGTTACGCACGTCGATCAGATTGTCCCACTTGTTTGGGAAGTCTAACTCTGCTATCAAAGCCACCGACTCAGCAACTTGGGCACGTATAGCTTTATCTGCAGGTGCAGATAGAGCAAGCATGGCAGGAACTAATTGCGCTCGCAAGGCAACTTTGTCTTCATCGGCGAGTGGCTGAATATCCTACATCGATCGTATGGTATTTGAATGGTAGCCAAGTTGAATGGCAGGGTATCAGACTCACCTCCTCCCATCTGAGTTTCGTAATATTTTTGAGATAAACGCTGCCTGACAATCTAACAGCGCGATCTTGGGAGGGTTCCAAGATCAGGTTAAGAAGATGGGTCAGGAAGCCTTGATGTGTGCTTAACACCGTCAAGTTTTGCTCCGCCTGTTTTCGTGTATCTGGGTTGAGTGAAGCAAGAAGAAGAGAAGCCAGGTCTGCCATATTAGATATAACTGCTTGAATTCGTTGTGTTGAAAGCAAGAGCCAAGAATCTGAATCCTTTCAAGTTCTCCAGTCGCGTATGATCATGTGACCAAGCCTAAAGTTCATAGCCTCGTGACCATATGCCAAGATCGCGATGGTATACTTACATTGTACAAAACGGTCAGTGGTCTAGCAAGTTCACAGTTATTCACCTTACAAAGCTAGCTGAACGACATAAAATCCCAGTTTTTGGCCCAACTTATTGGTTTCTTGCTGTCTCACTGTCAATAACTGTGCCGCCTTCCCCAAGGTCCACTAGTATAAACCGGGTTGCTGGCTATCTAAACCTCAAACATGTACATTCAAAAAACCTACACGCTAGACACTTTACCTCTCTCCTGGATTAGATCCACATAGAAGGCTGATTTTTGATCATTTACTGCGAGGAAGTATCTGCACCTGTTAACTAGTGTCTACTAGTTACTAGTGTGTACGAATTTTTCCTTAAATCAAGATGTTACTCATCAAACTTTACTTCAGATGGTCTAGACTTGAACATACTTATCTCCCTCGGAGTCATCTTTCAAGTTTTATGAAATGGAACACTTATCATTTCTCGCCGTTCACTGGACCTAAGCCTGGGCACTCAAATATCCCATCTGATCAGACATTTGAATTGCCAACTCCAACATTTCGCCAAATGCCTGGATAACTCAGTTCAAGTTGCTGATTGATATCCATCGGCTGCTATAACTCATCATTCTTTATCTCATTTGAATTACAACGACTTCTACTTCCCTTCATGCTCCCGACGCGACTGATGCCATCTATAAGAGGTCTATCGTTTCTTACACCCTGACAAAGATAGCGGTGAATTCTTGGATTTGGATCGGAAGGCTTATTGAAAGTGAGTGAAATTTGAGTGGAATAATCAAAAAAAGATATTAATGAGCCTTTCCATATTTTAAAAATGCACGTCTGAGGGATAGGTCAATTCCTAAGTGTAAGATACTTCAAATAAAAAAAGCCTGAAGAAATATTTATAGAGCTGCAACAATATCAAATCGTCGAACAAATCACAAGAGCGAGCCATGATAACAGGTAAGTCTAATCTGTCTGCTGTCTGGAGCGTAAATGATGGAACGAAACCAAGAGGGGTCGTAAGCCTTCTAGTAGCGACCCATTGAACGGCAGTGGCTACAGCGCAACGAAGAGTTGGCAGTCACAACCGTCTTTGCTGGCCTGAGCCTGAAACGAATCATATCAATGTATCAGCGAAGTGCTTTCAAATCCTAACGCGGGTCAAGAACACTTGCTTACCACTGCTGACATGTAAAAGCGCACAATTTGGGGGGACAGGTGGGATTATGCGACGGACTATAGCGACAATTCGGAGATTTGCAGTCCACCTTGATGCGGAGAGGGGTTATTCGTGACCACAGGACATGAGCTGGACGCAAAGCTTACCCGACTGTTAGACCGAGGATGGCTATGACCACATGCATGTCTGGTACACTGGACTTCCCTGAAGCACATTCTGATCAAGCAGGAGATATCTGATTTTTTAAGAATTGTTGTCAATATCCGGGTTTTGCGACCTGAAAATTCCTTACCTTTATTAAGAGAGCTGTGGAAAAGACAACGACCGAGGGGATGGCACCTCAATAACTCTTCCGTTGTTTAAATATTATTTTCAGAGCGGGATGAGACACAGCCAAAGGGTCTGTACCACGCGAGTTCGGGCTTTGATCTGCTTCGATGTCCAGATGGAGGTTCTTGAAATGTATTGATCACACTAATTTCACTTTACTGAAAGCAAGGTCCCCCGGCCTAAAATTGATCACGCTAATTTTTTAAGTTCCAAAGTACAAACGGGTGGAATGATTTAGCGCTATCTATGTTGTTGAATTGTTTGTTCATTCAAAGATGGCAAGGCCCTTCAGGGGGTATGGTTCCTTGGACATGAGTCACGGTAAAATTTCGACCGCCTGTGGTGCTTCAAGTTGCAAGTGGACAATGATTAACGTGTAAATGAACACAGAATTGAATGTAATCTCCTTCCTTGACCTCCTGTTGACATTAGGAACAAAATTTAAAATTGACAGAAACGCTGTGAATGTGTAGCATTACAGAAGCACATCGATACTATCAACGCACAAGATTAACAGTTGTTGCAAATGTCCAAAGACTTACGGCTATAATTCGTAGTACTAGTATGACGTTTAAAACGACACCAAAACAGAAGGCTCTTCCCGAATCCGCTCCAATGGGACAGGCTCTAGCTTGTAACATACAACACATATACATCAGCTTGTCACAGCTATAGCCTAGAAGATATTTATTATTTGGCGGCCGGTTGCGTGGCCCAGTGGCTTCTGGATAATCGACATCTCATTATTAAATCGAATCATACACAGAAATGAATGACAGAAAGCGTCAAAAAGAATGGGAAGGAGACGCACCTTGAATCCTGAGACAGTTCAGAAGATCTAAATATCACATTGGGCGTTGCAATTTTATGATCCGTTGGTGACTTGGAAGACGGGAGGCATTGTCCAAAGCAAGAGATGCGTCATTGGATGAGTTCCCGAAGAGTAAAAAGAATATCAATTGATTAAATTGATCGCGCATGCCAAAATTCATGGTCTAACCACTCTCCACTAAGTCTAGTAGCTTGTATGGTTCTTCCGGCTGCATTCGGGATACTCGCATGTTGCAAAACCCAAAGTTCGGAGATGGCCTGGGATTGGAGATACTCTGGCAGCCGATGATAGTTCAGGCCAACGGCATGGGGTCCGTGGCTATCGTCGGACAATGTAAAGCGCCCGTTATGGCTATGAATTATCTGAGGGAAAGGAGGGATTGACATAAGTTTGATCTTTTAATAACATACATACCTCAACAACATCCTCCGCGGGATAGGGGGTCGGCCATTTCTTTCTGAAAGCAGCTGCATTTATTTCAAATAAAGCCCCATAGTCCACAGCGAACCGTATATTTCGCTCAACCCTTTTCCGGACAACGGGGAAATCTGCAAAGCGTAAATCTGGATTGTGAAGCCGACATAAGTCAAAATGGGCGATGACCTCGGGTTTGAAACGCTCAAGAAGTTCATATTGCGCGTCAAAGTAAGCCAACAAAAATGCTTCCTGGCGGACGTTCTCATTTTCGATGCCAAAACTTTCTAAAGCCTTTCGGAAAGTCGGTGGGTCAAAGTCGATGGGAATTCCGTTGACGTGATGAATGGATCCAACGATGTATTCAACTCGGTCTCCGTGTCGCTGTAGGAGATTTTCAAGACCATCGAGATCTGCGTTCGTTATATATTCCGTCTCCAGTCCGACTAGGAGTGTTATTTGGGGAGCGTAAAGATGTTTGAGTCGATGAGCCTCCACGATGAAGTCATCAAACTGCTTTGCAAGGGTGTCGATTTGTACGCCCATCTTTATTAGGACGTCAAGCGAGTGGTTCTAGCATCCGAATAGGTTTAACCTACCTCCTCCGGGTATAAATCGACTTCCCGATACCGTGGCACATGCTCCGTCAAACCATAGATTTGAAAGCGTTGTTGGATGGCTTCTTGAACAACCTCTTCCAGCAACCCAGAAGCATGCTTGCAGTATTGACCCGAATGGGAATGGAGACTGTGGGGCATTTACTCGTTGATAGCACGCTGACAAGGCTTCAATTGGGGTGAGTCCTTTGAAATTTCCTGATCAGGACAGATGTCAATTATCTTATCTGATAGGCATCAAAAGTCATTTTATTCTAATAGATATGGTACATTTATTTAATTGGAACCCATGGAAAGTTCTTCTTGGCTTATATTTCACACCCGAAGACCTCTGTCGCCTGCCCTGCCCTGCGCAATAAAAATGGATCGAGATACAGTCATCCCGACTGCGCCACATAGAACCGTGACCTGCCGTCAGTTTGTTCAGCCAAGCCGTAATAATTTACAGGAGAAGAACAGACCCACCCCACAAAAGATGATGGATTTAAACCATAGAAACCCATCATCAGCCGTGCGCATGCGCAACAGTGCACCCTCAATTGGCGTACCAAAAAGCAACGATATACCCACAATTGAAAATGCAATACCCATGCGAGTCCTGTAGACACCAGATTAGTGGCAATGTATTAACAAGTCGCATAATTTTTTCCCACCCATGTTCGCCTGTATGAGAACTCAACTGAGCTAATAACGACGGAATCAAAGAAACGTCTATTTCGGTAGATTGTTCAACTTGGACAGGAAAGGATTGGTTAAAACTGACTCACAAGATCCAGACCAAAAGCCATACAACAGACCAAAAACGATGACGCCAGCAAAATTTGAGATGCCGAACCACGCGAACGCCAACGCAGCTGAGATGTACATGCACGGCAGCAGCATATTATAAGGCCCAAATTTGTCAGCGAAGAAATTTGGGAGCAACCGTCCCAGTACGCCGCCTCCATTTAGAATGGCTACCTGATAAATGAACTAAGTATCTGTCAATACTTCAGGCTCAGAGCCGGCGCTCACTGAATAAAATGCAAGCTTGGCATTGATACCAACATCAATAGCATATAACTGGAGATAGAAATCTAATAGCGGTGATTTAGCTTTACTGGCCACAAAGGTTGAAAATGAGCTTATAATTACATGGAAAGAAAAGTCCAAGATTGATACAAAAAGCCCTTATGCATTGTATCAGAGTGACAGCATGAAAACAATTTCCTTCAGACGTACGACGCGATGGAAATCAAGTAGGCAGAATCTTGAAATATAACGTGAAAGTTGGGTTTATGAGAGGCTGATCTTTGCTGCGGCTGAGTTTTCATGAAACAATTGGAAAACAGGAGCATAGCGCCTGCCAGTGCAGCTGTGGCACGAATTCCATTCATGAAAGATGTGCGTCGGCTTAGTTCATTGAGCAGGATAGGCCATACAATCCCGCCGACCGAAGCACCCTGACAATAATAAAAAAGGATTATTATCGAGCAAGACTAGACTGATATTGATCGAACTTACAGAGACAGCAATCCCGGTGGCCAATGCCCTCCGACGTTTGAAATGGTGGCCAATAATAGTCAAGGAAGGCAGAAAAAGCAGAGATTGCCCGAGGCCGATTCCCACCGCCTGTGCCAAAAATACCTACAGATAAGGCTCAGAGTCTGTCGCTCGGTAAGTTACACTCGGACCTGCCTGATAATAGTGGTTTCGGTGTGTTAACGAGAGCATGAGCATGGATAGCACTTGTAAAATAGACCCAAGGGCTATCATGTAGTGGCTGTCATGAGGAACTGTCACGACACGACCAGATGCCAACGAAGGGGAAAAAATACAAATATCCAGCATCAAAAGCCCTTCCAACGAGGATCCCAGGTGCGTATTGCATGAATAATTGAAAGCTACCTATCCAACTGCAGTAAACTCGTGAGACAATAGGCCTTCGCAAAAAAAAGAAAGCGCTTGACTCAACACACCTTATGTTTGATGGGGTCTCTTGGCCCAAGAATTCCCTCGTGTAATAATCTTGGTATACACCGAAGGCCGATGAATACCTCAAATATCCCAGTTCACGTGAGGCCATGGTATTAAGGGAAGAAAGACATAAATCTACCCGTATGTGCAAAATTGTATCATCCAACTGCAATACGCGTGAAATGTCAGCTAGCAATGTTTTTTATAATGAATCAGGAACATACGTTCCAGCTACCGTCAACCAGGCAGCTTTTCCGCTATCATAAATCAAGCTGGATTGTTGTACGGCGGGCTTTTTTTCTTTTTCGAAGCTTTGGTCGAGACTAGAGGAGCCTTGGGCGGTGAAAGACCGACTACCTTCGGACATGGAGGCAAGACCTGTTTTTTTTCGGGAAGGAATGTGTAGGAGTGGGACGAAATCTTTCTGTAGCGCATGGTTTTATATCGATTTGTGTGTGATCGGGCAACAGGAAGCGTAGAGCGGCAGTTGCAATCCAGAGATTGAATCTGCGAATTATTACCTCCTCATGTACCTGGCTTCCTTATGTGTTAATAGTCTTGCTAAATAACTTTAGCGCTCCTTTGAGAGATCGAAAGGGTATCATGAACCTGAGCTCAGAGCTCAAGTTCGTAGGCTGTAATTTGATCATGGTGGTGGTCACAAGTAGAGTGACACTGTATTCCTTTGGTCGCTGGTCATATATGTTATCAAAAATATTGCATATACTACTCGGCAAAAGTTAAAGCTTATAATTATACAAGCCCGTTAACTAACTTCCCCGTCCTTCGAATAATACTACTTAAGTACCGGAGCTTATAGCCCTGTTCAGTCACATATAAAACCCTATGAGCTTGAAGGGGTTTGATCCTGCAGTAGGTATAAATGCAAGCATCGGAGGTAAGAGTGTTGGAAGAGTGTCGGAGGTAGCCCAGATCTGTGGGGGTTTACTAACTTCGATGCAATTGCCAGCCGAAGTGCATTGGACTGTGTACAATTCGACTGAAACATTGATGGTACTGAGACTTATATCTGCAGAGGTTACGGACCCAGGGAGTGAATTAAAACGGGTGTATGGTGCAAGATCCGAAGACTCACCTTCTCAATCAGTTTCGATGAACTAGACTGTAATATGATGCGGGTCAGTATAGGAGGGTGCTGGATGTTCCAATTCTTGCATGTCAGAGATATCGCCCGCTGAATACACTACGTATTTATATGCGTCAAGGGCGAATAACGGTTGACTATACCGTGGTATAGTCGGATATGACGCACCATGGCACACCATCATGAAAGTTTGTAGAAGGTTGCGCTTTACAATGTGCAGATAGAAGCATGCGAAGCATATAACTAGGCGAATCATGTAATGATAAGTGAACAACCAAGCGGATCGAGAAGGGGCAAACGGCGAATCCAGAAATTGTCGACCTAAATTGCCTCGGAGACGTCAGCAAAGTGCATTGTGATGTACAAGGCTGCGTGTGGGCCTCGATCCATGTAATTGAGGGTGGCCGTCGAGAAGTCAGCTTGTGATGCATAAAGTGGCACGGCGCGGGATTAACAAACACCTAAAATTTAAATGACCTGATGTCAGCCTGCGAATACAACACATGAGGTTGAACTAAAAAACGACCATGACCGAGTTAAAGCGCTATGTCTATAAAAGTGATCAATAGTGGAACAGACCCTTAGAAGACAGGCCATTACATATCGATCGGGCCAAGGTTGATAGTAACGAAGGGGGATGATCTTGAAGAAATATCCCGAGGGCAAGGCGTTAACGACGAAGTAAGAACTTTCTGAGCATGGTCATTGCACCCTCAATGCTTTAAAACCCTACTTGCTGGGGGCCAGAATATTGTGTCGACGACTAGGCTAAGATGGCAGAGTTACAATGGCGTTGTCATTCCATTTATCGTTCTCTTGCCGAGGACGGTGCATGTTGTTCCGGAGTAGCTATATGACATGGAACGCAGCGCATAAAACCAAGAGCTAAACCATGAGTCGCTTGAATAAGTGTCGAATGTATCGAATAAACGCCAGAAGCACAGATACCCTAAGAACACATGTCATTCGATAACAACGATAGCCCAACCGATGGAAAGACGTAGAAACCCACTTGGACTTGTGTCCAATGTCGTATGGTCAGGATTATCGAGCTCCCCCGAAGCGCTACGAAACCCATGGCTCGTCAAAGTTTCTTTATACGCCAGGAACCAGAGGTTGTGAGGTTAATTCCAAACAGTTACGCTTGCCTCGGACTCGTAGTCTATCAGTCAACAGAAGATTGATTAATGAGACACCGGTCAGGCAAAATGTTCAATCAATCTGATGGTTGTTTACGTTTGTTATATTCGCTTGCTGTTTCTTGCCTGTTCCGAACTTCCACCAATGCCTCCTCGCTCAAACCTTTCATACAAAGGTTCATTCAGTCCTCCAAACGATAGTGCAACGTACAAGGATCTTATACTTTTCGAGGAGCGTCTCAAAACCAATGCAGCCAACCTTCAGCGACGGAAATCTCGGTATCAACGTGTGTGTTCTTTAGCTGGCTTGGACCACAGATGTTACTCATGTCTTGCAGTATTTCTATTGCAGCTACTGCTAGTCATAGTCTTTCTTTTATCTGAAGTACTGTTGCTGCCACCCTCGAGCTCACTCCTAGCTATACCATATAAAATCATTTTGCAACGTCTACTCCCTGATATCTACACATCAGAAACAGAGATTACTCTGCACCCTTATTTTGCGAGTGGCCTTCTTTTTGTCAGTGTCACCACCCTTGTGCTCTTTTTCGCCAGTGGCATGTATTCTGAGAAAATTGCGTATGCCAACAAGTAAGCGCGGTCTTTCCTGCCCCCATCGATCAAGTCTTATGGAAGAACAGATATGTTCCGCACGCCAATCGCGCACTGCGCTCATTCAATATGTTTCTGAATGTCCGTAGACCGCCTTTACGTTCAAAATTCTACTGGAACCCGCTTTCTTTCTTCTTCCCTCGCCCTGTCGAACCTTCAATCACATCCCGCTCTCCTTCTCCTTCATCGCACAATTGGCCACGTTCAACATCTACCACTCGGCCCATCCCACCCATTCCTCCAGCCGCCAACCCTCGTGGGGAACTTATCTTCTCCTCTCGCGTCGATAAGAATTTCCGCGATTCGTATGAACGATACCGGTCGGCCTTCGAAAGGAAACGTGAGGAGAAGGAATACAATGAACGCCACAAAAAGTGGTATGGCAAATTGTTATTTTGGGAACGCCCGCCGAGCCCAGCTTCTGCAAGTACGGGTTCAGGAGCCTTCACTCCTACGCGTGTCTCCTCTTCGAAAGGTACGGGGTCCAGAAGTGGAACGCCGCCAACACCGAGTAATTCAGGGAGTGGAGGCATTGTAATGAAACAACGAGAGAGAAGTGGGTCCCCCATGCGACGGGGGGATACACCGAGGGAGAGAGGGGGAAGAAGAGACCGAGATTCTATGCCGATGGGTGTAGCGGATATGAGAACCGTGGTTCTTGAGAAATCCATCAATGAGGGAGGTACCCACCACTGGCCCCATCTGTAACTATATATGGGAGATATGATGGCTAATATACTGCTGGTCATTTGTGTTCTGCATCACTTATCTGAACAAGCCCCTTTTGACAAGTGTTTTCTTGCACATTTTGTTTCCTGGGTCAAATTCTGCTAACTGGCAGAGTTGCTGGTGAAGGAGGTCTTTACTCTCCCCCACACATTCCGAGCGGTTCTGAGTGACTTGGAACCGCTTGGAATGGATTTTTTGGTGAGAGCCAGCCAATTTTCCACTTTACTTGGACTCATTCCAACCAAACTCCGAGCAGTTCTGAGCAGAACCACTTGCAATGGCTTGGATCCTGGTCCTAGCAGTACCGAGCCATACCAAGCTGTTCCTAGTCCGAGTCACAATTAATTAAATAATAATAGAATATGGCTTATATTATATATATATAGAAAAATATTAATATCATAAGGACTTCAGATAATTACACTACAATGAAAGGATGCAACAACAGGAATCGAACGCATGACCTGTTGTGACAGGTTGTAATGCTGTAGACCCCTGCGCCAGCAGACCATTTCAAGAGCATCAGAAAGTATGCCCCAAGTGCCATCTTTGGCATATCCTGAAACTCTGCTGGGCAGAGGGTTTTCATTCACCCTTCCGTTCACCACCCTCCAGCATCCACCCTCTAGTATCCACCATCCACCATACCACCATCCACCATGCCACCAAAACCCCGTTGTCCCTCTACATTGAGGGTCTCTTCATCCGAATCTGGGCCAGAAACTAGGACCTGGAAACGCCAAGCATTGAACGTCGATGAAACAGCCAGTAAGCGCCTAAAACCAGATGACGACAACACCAGCGAAATACCCCAAACTAGAAAGGCTGGAAAGGGCCAACGGAGGTACGTCCCCACCACTATGTTATTCGATACTAAATATATATATTTCTACAGGAAAAAAACTACGAACGAGGGCACAGCCAGCAAAGCTGCCCCTTGTAACCTCAGGTAAGTCATCTACCCCCCTCCGCGTACAATTTTTTTATTGATATATCCACTCCCACGTAGTAAATCTAAGACTGCCCTCCAGCAGAGCGGTGTTTCCATTGCCCCACTGGAACGCAGCCGATCAGCCACAGCTCCACACCTCACATCCCTTCCCACCATCCCTGCTGAACAAAAATGCAGGTCAGACGCAAAACCCAACACCAGCAAAAACCAGGAAGATGATAACGACGATGACAAAGATAATGAAGTCAACAATGACCGTAATGACGTCAACAACGACCATAACAATGTCAATGACAACAGCAGCAACAGCAGCAACAGCAATGAAGACAAAGACAAAGACGACAATGACAATGATGATGAAGAAAAGGGCAGCAGCATCCATGCGGGGCCTACAACTGGCAAAAAACACACCACCAGCAGCAAGCGCAGTGCTGGCAACAAGCACACCACGGGCAACGAGCCCGCCCCCAGCAACAACAAAAAACACACCACCAGCAAAAAACCCACCACCAGCAGCAAGCACAGTGCCGGCAACAAGCACACCATGGGCAACAAGCCCACTGCCAGCAACAAGCCCACCCCCAGCAACAACACCACCAGCAACAAGCCCGCCACCCAGCAACAAGCCTGCCACCAGCAACAACACCACGACCAGGCAACAACACCACGACCAGCAACAACACCACGACCAGCAACAACACCGCAAGCAATGAGCCCACTGCCAGCAACAAGCCCGCCACCAGCAATGAGCCCATTACCAGCAACAAGCCCACTGCTAGTGACGGGCGTACTGCTAGTGATGAGTGTACTGCTAGTGACAAGCGTACTGCTAGTGGTGAGCATACGGCTAGTGACGAGCGTATGGCTAGTGACGAGTGTACCACCAGGACCACCAAAGCCACACCTGATGAAGGTATTTTTTCAAAAATTTTATTTTTATTTTCATGTAGAATTTATTTACTCATCAAGAATGTAGATGTTCCAATGGATAGTCCTCCTCATACTCCCCCTCGCCCCTATGGCTCATCTCGGATGACTGGGGGGATTTTGCGTGGTCACACTCTGGGTAATACACTCAATGCAGCAGATTTTCAGTCTTCTGAACCTGTCCTTCATCCTGTCATAGGGAAGGTTCTTGTCTATGCATCCACTGAAGATCCTGCCAATTTGTCTGTTCAAAATATGAAGCCCACCACATTTGTCAAGCATCAAGTCACCCTTTCTCTCAGACCTGTACTCTCCAAGGTGGCTGATAAGTACTCTCCTATTTGAAGTAAGTACTGTTAATTATCAATTCTGATGACATTGTGAACTTCTTGATATCAGCCAGCCGTCTTTTTACTTTGGAGGATGGGCTTTGGAATGTTAGAGGGCAGTATGACAAAGTGTTTCAGGATGATGAAGAACTCATGTGGTCTGAAGTAAATGGTGAACATGTGACTCACATTTTGATGGTTTGTATATATTTTTTCTTTTTTTTTGTGATTGGTTTAATTTAATATTTTATTCTTTTCAAATTAGAGCTCCTTTGGCAACAAAGCTGAGGCTAATAGAGCCTCTGTCCCTTCAATTCCTGTTTTTGATTCTTTGAGCCTTGCTGATGTGTCAGAAGACCTGACCACTGCTGCTGCTGCTGCTGCTGTTGGGGCCACTACCAACCTTCATCATCTTCAGCTCATGAAGGCTTTAAGTGTTGATCCTGAGCTTAGTGATTGTGATAACAAAGGCCTGGTTTGGTGCTATAAAAAGTACAAGGCTTTTATTGCTGCTTCTCATTTGTTGGATCAACTGCATAAGCAGGGCAAATGAATGGCCTTTGCCAAAAAAGCCAAGTCAGACAGAACTTGTTGAGATTTTTATGTCAAGGTCTTACTGGCATTCTCATGTCAGCAAACCGTTCTCTACTCTTGCACGTTATCCACAGATGGTTGAATGGCTGGAGCATGAGAGTAACTATCTTACCGATTTTGAAGTCTGGCATGTTCAAAAGTCAGACTATGGGTTCAAGGAGTTGAAAGAGTGGCTTGCAAATGATGGAACTTTGGACAAAGTTACAAAAGCAATGTTGGAGAAGTCAAAGGCAAAGAAGGAGGAGGAGAAGGGAAAGGGAAAGGCAAAGGGGAAGGCAAAGGGGAAGGGGAAGGCAAAGGGGAAGGGGAAGGGGAAGGGGAAGGG
>MU130361.1:197071-216502 GCA_015039465.1 Phlegmacium glaucopus
AAGGGGAAGGGGAAGGGGAAGGGGAAGGGGAAGGGGAAGGCAAAGGAGGAGGATGATTGTAAAATTTGAATATTTCTTCATAGCTTTTGTCTTTCTTGTATAGTTACTTCTGGATTTGGATACTTGCATTTCTGGTCAAAATGCCTATGTTGTTTTTTCTGTTGTTCTTTGCTTCTGGTCTACCAATGACTGCTGCAATGTCTTCAGAGAGGCCATTTCCAGATATATCCTTCCAGACTTTCAACAAATTTATCACCAACAACTTTAACTCTCAGATTTCACTAGCAACTGTTCTTCTGGTTTTGTTTACCATGACTGAAAATCCAAGTCTTCTTAACTTGCATGCCCGCCAAAAGAATCCTCAGTGCACTGGAGAACTTAAACAATTATCTTCTGGATGGATTAAAGCACTAGCATGGAGTCTGAGAGATAGGTTGCAGGAAAAAACAAGCAAGCTCTTCACAGATACTGAACTTCCTGTAACATTCAGTAGTGATGACCTTATCACCCCTTTAACTGTCAAACTTGACAAGTTCATGGATGTTTTGGAGCTAAATCCTTTTTCCAAATCTGGCAAATCAAAAAATAGGTTAAACTCAGTTTCTCATGATGAGATTACTGCTGTTCATATTATCTGTCCTCTATCAACGGAATGTGAAGACATTAGATGTGATCCATGTACATTACATCAGACCACTAGAGACCGTGACATACCAAGAGTTACATTGATCAAAGGCATCAAAACTTATAAAAATGTGGCAGTGCTTTCAGGAAAGTGTCCTAAATGTAAAACTGTGTATTATGCAGATCATGAGGCTTTAAACAAAGGTACAGATAATGCACAAAGAGTGTATTTGAATTCTGCAAAATATCTGAAAGTGGGACAAAGTGTATGGGTAGACCGGTTTTTTTCCAATGCAGTGGTGAATGCTATATATAGCTTTCATGCCTCAGCTGCAGCATATACAGATTTTTGGAATAAAAGCTATGCTCATTTAAATCCAGACACATCTTGCCTGGTTTCCTGTTGTATAATTTGGCAAGCATTTGTTCAAGAGTCAGTCAGAGTAATTGGTTTTTCCTTAAACCAACATTTAACACTCAAGGATGGCCTTGCAATTGATGATGTTACTCAAAAAGCCTTTGAACATCTTGGGAAAACCTGGACTGTATGTCTGGTCACAGTCCGGCCGACTTCCACCAGACATCTGCTGGACTTTTGATGGAATTTAGGGTTATATTTAGATTTAGAGGTTAGGCTTAGGGTTATATTTAGATTTAGGGCTTAGGATTAATATTTAGGGATGGGGATATTTTCTGTCTGCGCGGTAGCGCGTTCTTAGGTTAGGAGGGGATACAGGCATGTTTTGTACTTCCACCGGACTCTGACCAGACTCTGACTGGACTTTTCTGGAGTCTGGCGGAGTCTGGTCAGTCCAGCGGAATTCTGGCCAGACAATGTGGGGGAGTGTAAAGTCCTCACAAAAACCCTTATCTGTTGAGGCAGGTATTGTTTCTAGGATAAGGGTGCAGGTAGCCCTGGAATACCCCAGGGTTACCTGTTACAATCTCTAAGAATAACCATGGATTTACTGGTACAAGAATAAGGAACTTAACATACAATTTTTGACCCCTGAGCCATATGCTGGACCCTGGTTGGGTTTTTATTGCTCAGAATATGGCTTCAAGTTGAGTTAGTGAATAACCCATGTAACTCTAGGGTATTTTTTTTCAGACCCATACCCTTATCCATCAAGAACCTTACCCAAGGGGCACCAGCAATGAAATGCTGGACCATGGGCTGGTAGGGGGGGGGGGGGGCAGAATTTTTTTTGGAACCCTCTAGAACAAGGCCTCAGAAAGCAGATTTGAGTGTGCTAGAGCCGTCTGTGGAAAGGGTAGTAAAGTGCAAACAACCTGGATGTGAGACACAACGGGTAATTAGGTTTTCTTTGTTGTAATTGAAGGCATTACTTACCAATTGATACATCCAGTACCACCTTGATTGTGTAAATCTTGAGCAAACCCCACAAAACTGGATTTGTGCAGTGTGCAAGGTATCAGGCAGGGCAAGGGTTGGAAAACACATATGCTGATGATGAAATATTACTATATTAGGAACTCATACCTGATTACATAGGGAGGGGGCAGGGTACCAATTTTGCTTGACAAAAAAAATCAACCCCCAGTATTTTATTTAATCCTTGTGCCTGCTTGAGAGGTCTTTACAGTCCCCCACCCTTTCCAATTGGAATCCTTCAGAATTCCTTGGAATTCCAATTGGAAGGATTTAATGCTGTCTCTCACCAGAAAGTCATGTATTTTCGGAATTTCATTCCAATTTCATTCCAATCCCATTCTAACAATTTCCACAATGAGCCTGAAAGGCTCATCTTAGGATAAGATAATATGAGTGGCAGAACCAATCATGCACACGCAAGCCTCTACTTATGCAAACAACAGGTTTTTCATCTCTTGAGATGAGGTTCAGCCGCAAATTTTTATTTTCCTACATATTTAAGTGTTTTCTTTCAAATAACCGATAGACCTCTTCCTCGCCATACCTTGACAATCCCTTTTTCCAGCTTCACAACTTCTGATTTGACAATCTCCCTTCTTTATGGCCAAATTTGACAATAATCTAGTTGATCCCCCCCTTCCTCCTCTTCCTCCCAATCTTATTCCTCCTCACCCTATTCTACCTCGGGTTCCTCGCACTCATATCAATCCTAATCTTATACAACTGTTCAAGGAGCTATCACTTACAGCAAGCTCGAGAAGAACAAGCAATTGGAGGCTGACAATAACACCCAAACAACTGCAAAGATCAACCACAGATTGAACCCTGAAAATTACCCTGCAGATGGCTCAGACCTCACCTCTTTGCTCACTATCGACGAGGCTGATTTGAACCAGCTTCTCGATGATGACATCCATACACAATACCAACCTGTTATGCCTATCACTATCACCAAATAGGTAACAGACACCCAGAAGGCAATGGCCAAAGGTGAGCACTCTTCTCTCTTGAGAGATTCTAATGCTGCGCTGGTGGAGTCTACAAAAAAGACTTCCGCTGAGGAGGTGAGACTTGCAAAGAGACGCTGTATGGACAGTTCTCTCCAGATGCCTCGCGTTATTGGTGTCCCAGCCACTATTATCTTCTCACAGACGCTGTTTGATACAGAGAACTGTGTCTCAATCCTGCTTCCTTTTTTTCTCAATAAAAATCTCTGTTATATAACTGACAAGGCGGCTACACTGCCTACTATAAAATCTAATCCTTTGGCTGGAGAGACGAAGGGTATTAATATTCTTGATGTTGAGAAGCTCTCTGCTACTCTCGGCAAAGAAGGGTCCTTGACTTGCAGTCAATGGACAGAGGCAGCCTTCCAGATGTACCATTTTCAACAAGAATGTGACATGGTTATTCGTTTACTACCTCTGCGGTGATACACTGTCAGTACGCTAGGTGCTGTACTAACTGAGGTGTGATGCGGCTCGGGGCTTCGGTGGCCTAAGCACTGAGTCAAGTATATGCAGAAAGGTTCCAACTAAAGTAGGGCGACGAGATATGAGACGAGCAAGATGAGGAGCGATGTAATGACGAAAGGGCGACGAAGTAACGAAGTGGCGACGCAGTGATGAAGGGGAGACGCAGTGACGAAGGGGAGACGCAGTGACGAAGGGGAGACACAGTGACGAAGGGGAGATGCAGTGACGAAGGGGCGACGCAGTGACGAAGTATAGTCGCTGTATGGGCGACTCGCAGTAAAACGCAATGAAACGAAGGCGAACGACGAGAGAGACAATGACAAGACTTAATTCTATACTCTGGGGAGAGAGGCGAATACTTTCTTATTGTCCTTTGTAACTAAATTACAGGAGGTTTTTATAGTAGGTAGAGGAGATCACATGGCTAAGTTGCACATGGGTAGCTATAAAACAAATCAAAATGATGAAACAGGAGTCCAAGAAGGACTAGGCAAAATGGGGAGACAAAACATCAGGGATAGTGGGCGATAAATGAAAGAGGACCGGTCATCGCTCCGAGGACCGGCAGGAGAAATGTGGTATAGGGAGGCGATCAAGGAGCGATGGCAAATGTATCAAAAATAAAGAAAACAATGCGTTTGAGGTAACCGAAGAGAGATAAAAGAATATAAATGATCAGCGACCCAAAATGCCCAATGGTGTTAAGGAACTTCTCGATCTGGTGATTGTTGCTGGATAGGAGCGACTGGTAGGGTAGCTACGACGATTTGACACCAAACGATTCGGTGTAGCATAAGGGGACGTCGGTCTGGGCAGTGGACATGCCTACAACTCTTAGACGAGTGAGCATTACCAAATATGGAAAAAGCATGACTATACACGTGACTGCTGGTGAAAGGGAGCGAAAGGGAGGCAGAACGCCTAATGTCGTCCGGGTACTGCCGGAAAAGGGGGCGATCGTACGAGCGAAATATAGCCAAGGCATTTAGGAAGCTTCTGGGACAGTAGAGGCAACGACCGAATAGCCAGAGACTTATCTATGCAATAAAACAGCAAATAGTCGGTGTAAGAGGTGATGTAGAGCGACGTCGCTGCCAAAAATGCGAAAAACGAAGGCAGGGAACCAGCATGTTCATCAGCAGAACGGGAGATATCAAGAAGAAATTATGTTACGTTGACTGGGTTTTGATGGAGAGCTCATGACTTGCAGCTCAGTCTTCTGCTCTTGAGAAAAAGGTGGCATTCTCAGTGATGGGCCTCATGGCGCATTTGTGACTTAGTATTCTAACCACTTCAACTTCTTTAATTCCCAGCTTGACAGGGATGAAATGTACCAGTCTTGGAAGGACATCGAGCTTGAACTTTGGCAAGAATTTTGGAGCCAACCTACCAACTACGATGCAGCTCACTATGTTGCAAAATATGAACTCGCCAAGTCCGAAACCAAGATCTGGTCTTGTTTTGAGTCCTTGGGCAAGTCTGACAGGGATTGACCTGCTTTACTGCCTCATGGTAGTGGGCACAATTGGTGTATTCACTGTCTTGGGAACAGTTCCTTTCTTTCTGGCAGCCTAAGGAGCTCCCTCCCTCTGTGCTGCATCCTTTGTGGCCAGAGGGGGCACAACATTTTCCATCATGCCAACAACACATCTCCAGCCAAGTTCAGCGATGGGAAAACTGCATGGGTGCAATTCCACAACCGTTCTATCCGCACACCTGACAACTGTGAAATCTGCATTAAATACAATATCAAGGGTGAGCGTAGTGACTGCAGTCATCCAAAGGACGAGCATGCCCATATATGCTCTTTCTGTGGAAAGTCGCATTTTGCCTTCTCCTGGACCTGCCACACCCGCCCTACTGACAATTGAGGAGTTTCTCACTATAGCTCAACCTTCTCATCTCAATTATTTTGACCTTTCTTTGCATGTTATATTCTGTCCTCCTTTTGATCCCTCCTTACACCTTTCACCTTCATGATGACATTTTTAGTAGAGTTATCCATCCTTATGATCCCACTGCATTCAAATTCATGTTAGACAAGCACAATCTCACCACCTTTTACCCCTTTCTTGTAGATAATCTCCTGCATGGCTTTCCTTTGGGGCATATGCCTCCCATTTTACATACCATCATTATTCCTACTAATTCTTCATTCCTTGAACACGCAGAGGCTGTTAGGGCAACTGCGACACTGACTTAGTCAAGCTAGCAGGGGATCCAAAGAGGAAAGGATGGGGATCCCTGCTAGGCTGGGGGTATTTAAGTACTAATATGGACATAATGGAGATATAAAATAAATAAAGGAATGATACAATATTAAATAATTAATTAAATAAGAAGTGGTGTGATGTGAAAAATAGAAATAAAAGATGGAGCAAACCGGAGGATTGGTGTCAGGGGACACCTATTGTGTCCGCCTCTATGCTTGCTTAGTATGTACTTACTTTCAGTCATCTCTACGATCATATCCCACATCACAAAAAAATAACCTTGGCCTGGCTGGCTCTGGCTGCCCTGGCCAGCCCTGAACATCTTTGGCTAGGTTTAAAAATCTGAAAAAAATCTAACAAATCACAGAAATATATATAGTACCCAATTCCAAAAAAAAGGTAAACAATTACATAAGACAGATGCTGAGATATTCAAGATTTTTAAACAATTTAATATCTTGCCTATCTCAGCATCTGTCTTATGTAATTGTTTACCTTTTTTTGGAATTGGGTACTATAAATATTTCTGTGATTTGTTAGATTTTTTTCAGATTTTTAAACCTAGCCAAAGATGTTCAGGGCTGGCCAGGGCTGGCCAGGGCAGCCAGAGGCAGCCAGGCCAAGGTTATTTTTTTCTGATGCATACCGCATCCCTTATCCTGCTCCTCGTGTTCTCCCTTCCATTGTAGTAGTAGTCGTCCCTTCGCCGATGACATCTTGACAGATGTCAGTTTATATTTAGGTTATCTTTACCTTGTCCTACCTTCTATTACATCCTAGCTGTATATAGTCGAATTAGCTCCCACGCCTGTAGTAACTTTGTCTCCCGGTTTGTATTCAGGTGCCGAAGTCCTTTTCTGATTATAATATCTTGCCATGTCGTCCTTAGACTTGACCAGTGCCGCTTTCACTTCGTCTAGGGTGTTCCACATTCGTTCCGTGAATTCATTAACGGACTCCAGTCGGGATTCCAGTTGGCTTGGTTCAAAACCCATTTGGGGGATTCGTCCGGAGTCTAGGAGGAAAGGTGGGTGCTGGGTGGTGGAATGGACATGATTATTGTACTGGAATTCCGCAAGGGGAAGGAGTTCGGCCCAATTGGTTTGTCATTGGTTTGTAAACATCAGGAAAAATGATTTTGGCCCTAGGTAGCCTTGGGTAATTTGTTAGTATCACATCACTACTCAGGACATCCCAGGACACCCCAGGACATCCTAGAGCAGCACAGGTAAAATTTGAGTGTTACACACTTATCCAAGGACACCTCAGGACAACCTAGGACAGCATAGATAAAGTTTTGAGTGTCACCCATTCTCTCAGGACACCTTTAGTGTATCCTGGTGCATTGACCATCTGGATTAAATCACATCAGGAGGCCCTGGGAGTCCCTTAGAATTTATGAATTTTGCTAGAAAATCTTTAACCACCATGTCCAGGAAAGTATTTTGCAGTTTTCTCAATAAGGAGAGCTGCTATTAATATAATTTAAACATATTCAGGGTCCTAAAACAATTCTCAACCATCTTTAAAAAATTTCCTTTTTTGGAATTTATGTAATCTACCCTGACCCAGCACCATACATATGCTTGAAATCATGCTTATCTGTGATCATGTGACCAATGGTCTGTGCACCATCCAAAAGATATATAAACCACCCACAATTTTGTTTTCTTATTTCCTACTTCCCCAGTATTATACTAGTATATTTATGTATCACTATTTTATTATTATTTTATTACTAGTATATATGATGTTTAGAATAATTGAATATAATTTTATTATTATTATTATTATTCTGTTGTGTGAGACCACTCAAATATCTGGTTTATATATGTTTTCTAGCATCAGATCCAAAGGGACTAAGGCTGCCTTAGGATGCTCTCAGGTTGCCTCAGGTTGCACCAGGACAGCCTAAGACTTTTCATACATAGGTAACTTGCACCCCAGGGCGACCTCTTGACCTGAGCGCCCTGAGCTGCCTGGGGCACCCCAGGACATTTCAGGACAGCCTAGGGCAGAAGTCATTTTTCCTGATGAAGAGTTGGAGATACTGTTCCAGTTCCTGATTTACTTGTTCCGTCTGGCCGTCTCCTTGCGGATGATAGGCAGTAGTGGCTGCTAACTTGATTCCAAGGATCCGGTAGAGCTCGCGAGTGAATTCTGCTATGAACTGTGGTCCTCTATCTGATACCACTCTCTGGGGTAGTCCATGATGTTTCCAGACATGTTGGATATAAAGGTGAGTGGTTCCGGATGTGGAGGTGGTAGTAAGGGTTGGTGCAAAATGAGCTCGTTTGGTGACCGAATCGACTACTACCATTACCAAGTCGTATCCTGAAGACTTTGGAAGTTCCACTATGAAGTCCACACTAATTGTGTCCCATGGAGCGTTTGGAATCAGGAGGGGATGGAGTTCACCAACTGGGTGGTGTCTTTGAGCCTTAGTCTGAAGACACAGGTCACAGGTTGAGGCATATTTTCTGATATATGGGGACATCTGTGGCCACCAATAGTTTCAGGATATGAGTTTGAGGGTCTTCCATCTTCCCAGATGCCCAGCAATTAGGGTAGTGCTGGGTATGGAACTAGATTGGGTCGGTATAATATGGAGCTGCCCTGTGGCCCCACTGTATTGTAGAAAACCATTGTATTATATGTTCTATATGGTATGCCGCAGGCACCAATTTTTTTCATATTAAATGTATTATACATAAAATTAACATGTTCAATACACCTGTATCAATGGTATCAATGGTATTAAACTGTTTGGGTGCTGTAAAATTCTGTACTAGCAAGCTACTAGTGTTTCTCGAGAATGTGGCAGTACCATGGTAGGTATAGGATATCTATTAAATAATATTGTGGATAAAAAAGTTAAAACTCAAGATCTCGAGCTGCCCAGTTCTCATCAGTCCACTCGGCAGTCCGTGTACATGGCTGCACAAGTTTTGGCAGTTGGGGAACAGCCACTGGTTGTGACAATTCACTATAGCGAGCAACCAGTTTTGGGTTTGTGAGGTCTATGAGCGCATCAATTTCAAGCCGCTCAAGGTTGGAAGCACGGGTAATGATCATTGGTGCTGCTAGTAGTGTATCTTCTGACTCTGGCTCAGAGTCGCTGTCTTCGTCGAGAATCTTTGTGTTGTAAGGATCGTCACAAAGGAATGATAGCTCCTCGTTAGGAGCTGCTGGATTCAGAAGGTCTTGTAATGTTGGAGTGGGAAGGCAAATGATGTTGGATGTGGAGGCTTTCGATTTTGGCAAGATAAGTGAAGCGGTGTGCGTATACATGGGTGACTCGAGCCCATATGTCCAATGATTATGTAGTTGTGCCATGTTAATGAGATTCTCAGCGCTAAGGCTGTTGCACTTGGCAGAGTTGAAAGTCAACAATCTGGATGCAGTGCGTTCATCGCACATTTCTGAGGGTGAGACAGAAAACAATTTAATCCCAAGTAACTGATAAAATGTTGAGCATTCTCATCAATATCTCAAATAACAATCCACATACTGAGATAACTGTAGCATTGCTGTCCTTAGCTTTCTCTTCCCACCAGCTGAGACGTTGTAATGGATTGAAACAAACAGCTGTAAATGGAGCCTCGCCATACATGTATGCTTCGCCAATCGCTTGTGTTAGCAGAAAATAAAGGAAACAGATATTTTCACTCACCTGTTAGTTTGTGAATCAATTTTTGACCATCTTCGTGTCCACCTTTTTTCATGCGCTGCTGCTCATATTGAAGCATGAGACATGCTGATCTTATCAGGCGCAGCACGAGAGGAGATGCACTACTTTTTGAAAATTGTGTGCGAGGAGGTAGACCAAGTCTCAATGCTCTGTCGGAGTAGTAGACTGCTACAGCATAAGCTTTATTTGCTGTGGTAGAAGATTTTATCGCTTACTAGGGTCAAGAAGATATGCAAGTAGAAACATGTCTGGGGTAAAATCCTTCAGGAAAATAGAAAAGCGTCAGTTAAAAACCCCATAGGTTTTGGTGCGGTAAGTGTTAATGACATCAGCTTAATCATGATGAATTATGTAATGGGGAGTCTACAGCAGTGGAAGACGTACAAGAATCTTTGAAGACATTAGTAAAACCGATTGCTATGCCTATAAAAACAGCCATAACATCGGAGCATGCTGTATTCTGTCCCTCAAGCGTCTGAAGGCCCCGATCAATGGGTGTTAGGAGCATGTTGATGTGGTGCAGCTCAGTCCTGAATTTGTATGAGTCTGGTCCAGGTTGGATATACTTTTGAAGTGGTGCTGTCTGTGCTGGTGATGAGTAACGCCAGTCATTATCAAAAAACCAAGTACTGACTGCTTTGGTATCAAACTTAATAGATCCTGAACTCAAGCAGCGCTCAATAGCACCAAAGCAGCGAGAAATACTTTTGGCATGTGTAGAAAATGTTGAGAACCGAGTAGCACCACCCGCCTGAATACCCTGTTTATCCTTCTCCTTATCCATCTCAGCCTTGAGCTGATGCTGACCGTAGTTGCTATGTGAAAAGTATGTTGTTAGCCCAGAAATAATAACCATTGCCTGAAAATATTGTGAGAGTCTTCAGACTTGTAAAAATTTTGTTAAGGTGACGTACCTCTGTGAACCCCTTGATTTTTGGATACTTCTTTGACCCCACCATGATATCCTTCATCATCAAGTTGAGCTGATGACAAGGGTCAGGGCAGTTCAGGATCCATGGCCATTTATCACAGATAAGTATATGGCACTTCTTTACATTACCAGTCGTGTCGGAAACAATCATTGAAAATGCTTGAGCAGTGAATTTTAGAATAACCTGAATATAAAATTTGTAATGAGTCCCACAAAGAAGAGAAATGGGAACAAACACGAGATAAAAAGTCAAAAAGAATTTGTCCTGCGGTAGACAGACCCGTCAGAATCAAACCATCAATCAGGAATGAGCGCCGTAAAGGTGTGGTAATGTGGACTGTATAGATCTCATCATGTCCCTTGCTGGACCAGCCATCAAAGGAAAGGGTAAGATGAACGAAACCGAGTAGATAAGTAGTAAGTTTTGTTGCTACAACGGCAGCTTCAGCTGCAAGATGAACAGAGAAGAAATTTGATCTATCAGGGACAGCATAGGCAGGGCATCTGGAAATAGAGTAAGATACACGGTCTGCAATATTGAGATACATGGGGAAACATACAGAGCAGCAATAAAATCAATGAAAAACCCATTATCAAGGATCGCAAATGCTATAGCACCACAGATGATGAACCGAAGCAAGACATAGTCAATCAAAGCTTGACGGGGTGGTGTCAACTTTGTCTCTCCCCAACTCTGAGATAATGTTGACTGAGCCAGAGGTGCAGTTCTGCTGCCAGATGACGTCCCATTGGAAGCAACAGGAGGGGTGTTACATTCCGTCATACGTTACTCCGGTCCGACTCTGTCGGAGTTGTCTCCAGTAGTCCGTACTCCGTTCCAGTACTTTCCCTTGCCTCCGGATTTACTCCTTCTATGTCCAACTCCGAGACTTCTCCATATCATTCCGGCTCTTCCGACGTTACTCCAAACTCATTTCCACATCTTCGTCACAACCACTATTTCTTTGTCATCACTTTCCCACCATCAGTCAGCACACCAGCTATGGATTATTCACCCCAAGAATGCAGGACCTTCCGGGAGCAGAACGCAGCATTTATATTTATATTTTATATTTCGGATGCTATTCCTTTTATATTTAAGTACTCGAAACTTGTATGTTTTCCTCAGTTCGAATATCGACTTAGTTTCCCACTCTTGGTCTTCCTCTAAGTTCTTTGCAACTTCCGGTTCCGCTCCGCTCCGTCTTACTCCGAAATTAGGACACGAAGGTTCTGGGTAGCACAGCACATAAGCTGAGGCTAAGTCCTATCCTTTCCGTGACTCCGTTCCATGACTCTGTCCGTTACTCCATCCGAAACTCCGGAACAGAGTTCTCGAACTTAACAAGGGGCAAAAGAGATTGGAACATGGCCTGAGGCCTCATCTGCTACTTTGCGTTTATTGGGCTCTCAAACACGTGAACCTTGTGTCTTCCCGAGGTCTTTACACTCCCCCACGTCTTCCTGGAGGATTCCTGGAGGATTCCTGCCATTCCTGGTAGGAATACCAGGATTCCAGGAGGAATTTGCTACCAGCCAATTTCCTCTGATTTCCCCTGAAATTGACAATTCCTTGCTCTTCCTAATCCAGGTATAAATTTCCTTGAGTACCAGGAATCCACCAGGAATCCGGGAATTCCTAGGAACTAATCCACCAGGAATCCACCAGGAATCCTTGGAATTCCTGGTACTACCATTAAATAGTATTTATTATTAATATTTAAAGGTATAATATAAATACATAAGTTAGTTGTAATTCATACATATATAGGTTAACATATATTAAAGGTGGCAATGCCTTGCTGCCATTTGAGTTTTGAATTTTGTTCAGGCTGCGAGGTTTGATCATGTGACCACATGTGACCACATGTGACACATCAGAATCCTGGAGGAATCCAGGAGGAATCCAGGAATTCCTGACAAATGAGATTATTCCTGGTGGATTTCTAGTAAATTCTGGGTGGATTCCTAGTATTCCTGGTGATTCCTGGTGGATTCCTGGTTGGTGACAGTTGTGGTTGTAAAGAAAGTGCTGTTGAGATGTGTCACACCTCACAGCTTGAACAAAGTTCAACATTCAAATGGCAGTAAGGCATTGCCACCTTTAATAGATGTTAACCTATATATGTATGGATCACAATTAACTTATGTATTGCTATTTTACCTTTAAATAATATTTAATGGTAGTACAGGAATACTAGGAATCCACCAAGAATTTACTAGGAATCCACCAGGAATAATCTCATTTATCAGGAATTCCTGGATTCCTGCAGGAAGATATGGGGGAGTGTAAAGTTCAGGATTAAACAATGTATAAGTAATTATAAATGATAATAGCTACCCCTCACTAAGGGGTATAGTTGTTAGTATTAAATTAAAGAAATTAATATGTGTATGACAAAAAAAACTAAGAAAATTTGATTGAAATGATGGTGTAGAAATAATAGTCCTGGGAATTCACCTGGAATTCATCTGGAATCCACCAGGAATTAACCAGGAATTAACCAGGAATCCCAGGAATTTACTAGGAATCCACCAGGAATCCTCCAGAAATATTCTCATTAACCAGGAATTCCTGGATTCCTCCTGGATTCCTGGAGGAATCCGGGCAGTCCGTGCGGATTCCTGGAGGAAGACGTGGGGGAGTGTAAAGTTCAGGTCTTCCCAGTGACAACATTCTGTGCTGACAGCCCTTCCAGTACAGCCATGGCGGCTTTGTAATCTGCAGGCCATTCATGCTGGAGTTTCTACCATGTTAGTAAAAATATGTTCAATTCCGACCATACTGAGAATTAAAAAGTTCACACACCCCACAATTCTTGACGTGTGGCAGGGCGCAATTTCTGGCATTATTTGCGCATTGTTCATCACATGCAATGCAATAATAGTACGTCGCTGTGCCTTTACCTGAACCCTTCTCTTCAACCCTCTCAATCATGAGGCTGCAGCAGAGCACATCAAGTGGAGCACCCGTCGCCTTAGCTTTTCAGGGAACAATATTACCATTTATTCGCCGTAGGTCATGCTCAACCTGTCAGTTGGCAGCGCCAGTCTGCAGCAGCTGAGCAGACAGTTGCATGAGATCATCATGAAATGGTAGTGGATTATCAATTTCCATTGAGTCTGGATCTACTGATTGAGATGTCCGATCTAATCTATCTGGCATCTATACAACTAACACAAATAATATAGATTTTTGTAAAGAAGTCACGTAATATGGAAAGAATAGTTGACTCACCTTTGGTGCTATACCCGCATCAGACATATTGTCCCTGAGATTTTCCTCATAGATATTAAGATCTTGCCAGTAGACGGTCCATGCTGTGGCTTCAATTCCGCTGTGGCTCTCACTGAAAACTTTCGACATCACAGCTTCAATTTCAGGTATGCCAAAATCCAGCTCCAATAGATACCGTTTTGTGGCCTCTTCAAGGGAGCGATGGTCAGCTGCTGTTGTCATATTGGTGCCCAGTAACAATGATACTGCCAGAAGGATAAGTCAGATGATATATCAGCCTTGACCTCAGATGGGGACGTGCATCATATGCAAATGTTTATTGAATGTTTACATAATATTTTGAGTTCTTTACGGAGTTCTATACCTGCAATTATGACCCTCTGTGGTATTGAAGGTATAATACAGTATAATACATGTATTATACGTCTATGTATAATACATCTGAGTTCAATACCCAGCACTAAATTAGGGTGTCATGGCAGAGGGATACAATCCGTCTTCGCAAGTCAAACATGTCCGGAACATAGATTTTTCCTTGGAAGGAGAGGATGTTGTTGTCATGGGACCATTCCACCGATCGGATGGATTGTGTGTGAGTGGTTTTTAACTCCTTCACCACTTTAGCTATGGCCTCTTCTTTTACACCTTCACGGGTGCCCTTCCAGATGTCTTTCAAGATGTCTCGTTCTTCTCCTATGACTTCCAGTCCTTCTAAGGCCCAAATCACGAAGAAGCCTGGAGTTAGGAGTGTGATGTTGTCATTGTCACCGGTTCCGGTGATGTAACTGCACAGAGGTTGTTGAGAAAAGGTGTATTTTCAAGATTATAAAAATCTCTACTCAAAACAATAACTCAATCAATACTTTATACAATCTTAATAATGCAAGTTTTTATTCTAAGCGAACACGAGGAACGAGTGTGAACATAGAATTTGGTCTATGTGGAGATAAGGATTGTGACATGTGACCAGCTTCTCTGGTTCATGGCCACAACCTTCAACATTGGACCGGGTTTCCCTGCTCGTCATCTGAGCAGCTCATTCTTTTCATATACACCCAGTCTTAGAAGGATTTACAGAGAAATAAATCAAACAATGCTAAGAATCACTTTCTCTCTCCCCGTTTTCATTTGACATCAAATTTAACAAATTTCATCCCTCTGCCAGTGTCCTGCCCATTACCTCCTATCTGTTGCACCTACTTGTTGCTTTGCCCTTGCCTACTTGTGGCATCTCCAACTCTCTTGCCCCATGCATGCTACAGAGTCCCCTCTTTTTGCCCCATGCATGCCACAGAGTCCTCTTTTTGCCCCTTGCATGCTACAGAGCCCCCTCTTTTTGCCCCATGCATGCTACAGAGCCCCCTCTTTTTGCTCTATGCATGCCACAGAGTCCTCTTTTTGCCCCATGCATGCTACAGAGCCCCCTCTTTTTGCCCTATGCATGCCTGTTGATTAACCCAGCTGAGTCATTTCTTTTTCCACCCATCTCCTAAATTATGGGTATCTAAGTCTTCGCTTGCTGCGTCACTGGGCTCCTTATATATGGGAATCACAGCTCATCTTAGATTTGTTTTTCCATAGATCAGGACCCTTGTTTCAGTCTAAAAACCCTTCAGGTTTTTGCCCAAACTATGCCCACATTTTCCCTTTCACTCTCACTGATCTCCTGGATCATTTCTTCCTCCTTCGATAACATACAAACCACTGCCCACATCTTTCCCTTCACTCTCGCTGATCTCCCAGTTCAGTTCTTCCTTTGTTAACATAACATTCAACTACATAGATGGGTTTTCTAGAAAGTATAACCTTTCCAAGACTTTGAATTTCACTTCAACTAGTACACACAATAACAACAATAATTTGGATCAATTCAAGGATGATCAAACTTTTAAGTAGCTTTGCAATTTATGGCTTACACCAACAATCAGTCAAAGAATTCCTAAGACTTTACTGATTGATTTAAACTTGTGTACACAAAAGTCCGGGACTTTGTTACAACTTCAACACAATTGCATACACAAGAAGACCCCTTGCTTCTGTTATGACTTCAACACAATTGCATACACAAGAAGACTCAAACTTCTGCTATGACTCTAACACACAACTTTTATAACAATTCAACAATTGCTACAACAAGTTCAACACTCTGAGAAACTGATTTATGTTCAATACCCTGATCTCAAAGACAAGTGTTCTTGCTCAATGTCTAAGACAGTGAGCTGTACTAGGTTGCAAATGAGGGGGGAAAGAAAGAATCCAATTTTCTGACTATTTACAAACCCTGGGAGGTATTTTATACATTTGAGATATTTAAAAATAGATAATGTCCAAAAATAGATATACTGGTTCCTGGTACCCTTACTTTGGTTCTGGCACCATGTGCACTCATTGTTCCTGGAAATATAGGGGTTGTTCTATTTTTAGCCTTTTGTTGCTAATTTTAGGTAGTTTCCACCCTTCTTGATGGTAACTGTGCCTATTGTGCCTGGAAACAATCTTTATGATTGTTCAGCACTCCCCCTATCCTTAATCATCATGATTCCCACACAATCACATGGTTCCACTATCTTGGTTATTCTGCTTCCACTGTTGCTAGGGCACCAACCTTCCCCTGAATATTTATTAATAATATTCTGTTGCTCCACAATCACACCCCATGACATTTGCTAACCCAATATTGTTTATTTAACTTTTCCTGTGCCAAGTCTATAAGGATATTCATGGATTTATTGGTTTTAATCCAGACATGCAATTGTAGTGTAACAAATGATAGTCTATTGACCACACTTATTAACTATATGCATTTAAGTCACACAGTAATAGGTCTAATCAGCAGTTGTAGGGTAGACAACTCTGATTCCCTTGTTTATTATCAGTTGTATTAGCCAGTTATTGGTGCATTAATTAATATTTATGCTGAAATAATGGATAAAAATTGCAAAAACCATGCTTATGCAGATTTAAATCATATCAACGGTCGTCATAGTTGTATACTGCTTGGATATAGTCAGTAGAAATTCAAAATAATTATTTTTTAAAAAAAAAACCCCTACTTAATAACCGTTGTTGTTGCTCATTGTTTGTCAATGTGTGGTCATCATCGTAGTTGTAGACTGCTTGGATATAGTTAGTAGAAATTAGAAATGGAATTTAAAAACAAAAAAAAAAAAACAAAAAAACCCATACTTGATAGCTGTTGTCATTGTCATCGCTCGGTCCTTGGGTAGCCAGTGTTGTTTGTCCTCCTTGTTGACATGTTGATGTCATCATTGTGGCCATTGACATGGTTGTTAGCAGGTGACATGAGGGTGGTTGTCATTGCATGGTGGTGTGGTGAGGTTGAAACATTGAAGTTGAATGTTTAGTAATTTTTTGTCATGCATGGACTTTGTTTAGGGCTGGTTTATTTAACTTGATGAAAAAATATTATCTATGTCACCATGTGACAAAACTGTGAGTAGTGTGATAGCATAACAAAGTAATGCTGGACAGCACTAGCAAGCATGGCATGGATGCTATGGAACTATAACCGACTATAAATTGAGTGAGGTGACTATGAGAAACTATAACATGACTGTGACTATCTATGGGAAACTATGAGTTTGGGTGACATGACTGTGACAATCTATGGGAAATTCCTGAATTTTCTGATGCTATCTGCCTTCTATGTAACTCATTTGCCTTAATATGTGGAAAAATCAACTGTCACAATGCATAATCCTGGGTTGCAAATCTCCATGGAATTCCACAGGACAAGATTATGCTTCCCATCTGACATATCCTTTCCTGATCAGCTTTCAACATTTTGTCCCAACCCCAGCAATGAACCAAAGGATGAATAGACAACATTTCAGATGATTGCCCTCTTTTCATCAGGGAGAATGACAGAGGTACACCAATACCTTGGAGTTCTTTACTCTCCCCCACCTAATCCATGTGGAGTCCGAGCAGTCCAAGTGGACTGTCTGAGCATTTTTTTAGCAGAAAGACCAGCCAAATTTTTGTTCCTATTCCGAGATTAGTCCAAGTGGAGTCCGAGTGGACTCCTAGCATCTGCTTGGACTCTGCATGGACTCTGTTCAGACTAATCTCGGACTCTGCACAGACTGAGCTTGGACTAGTCCTAGCACTCTACTAGGAGTCTGCTCAGACTCCGCATGGACTAAGCTTGGACTAGGAACAAAAATTTGACTGGTTATTCTCCAAAGGAGTTTATATTTAATTCCTCAAGTATTAATCCTTTGTAGTTTATTTTACCACATAAAATGAACCAAGGTAACCCTTTATTTAATTCACTTTTTTTTGTTTTATTTTTATAAATCAATCATAAGTAAGTAATTAATATATTTTTGTAATAATATAGTAATGATATTTCCTGTTGAGGAAAATTGAATGAAATATTAATTAAGGTTGATGTTACTACTGATATTAAGTTGTATTACCAGTTAAATGACAATGCATGTTATTTATTAATTTTGATATATTTTATTCTATTTATAGCCCTGTCTTGAGAAAAAACTTCAGCAGAGCCTTTAGTCTGGTTAGGTCCTTGGCCCAACTGAGTCCCAAAAGGCAAAGGGTAGCCTTTTGAGACCGACGGGTGAAACTACGAGAAGGCCTAAAGTACATCCTGTACCGGGTCTACTAAAAACAAACGAGCAGGCTCTTAAGCAGCCTTGTCTCGGCCTACATGCAAACCGTCCTCACTTCCTTACGACAAGGAAACCTAGCAAGAGGCAGTTTGAGGCAACCCTTACGGCCGGAACGTCTCGCGCAGGCCCCATACAAAAGCCAAACTCTCCCTTGGAGAACAACACCATGTCCACTAACATGTAAACCTTGCTCAGCTACCTAACAGAGGTACTAAACCAGTTTAGACAAAACCATAAGTTACAGGGCTCGAGTGTTATCCTGTTGAAGAGAAAGGTCGACCCACCACACAAGTAACAGGTACCGACTATCCTTCCTCGGCGAACCTCTACGCACGACACTTCTGTTCCCTCCCTCGGTACCAGACCCTCACATGCCTCAGACTAACCGGGCTTAGCCCCCGACATTTAACCTGATAGCAAGGTGACACGTCTGGCCTGAGCCAGGCAATTTCCACTCTAGGAAAGGATTACAATCCCGTTGACGCTGTGACTGAATCAGTTCGATCGTCCCCTAGGTTTCAATTATTATAAAGTCTTTTCTATAGATGTTCACTGAATGGATCGTCCCCTAGGTTTCTCCTTTCCTACCCCTAGGGACGATCCGACCCCCACAAATTCATGATTATACCTGTATTACCTCTATATTTTATTTATTTCCTTACTATACTATTATTAATTAATTAATTTATTCTTCACCACGCTATACTTTTTATCTTTATTTTCTACCTCACTTTGCCTCCTAGCCTCAGCCTCGTCTTGATGTCCTCAAGGCCTCAGTTGGCCACTGCCTTCGCCTCAACCTACCTTCCAGTCTCCAGTAGCCTTTCCACCCCACATACTAAGATCTCAACTCCAAACCCAATTTCAGCCCACAGGGGATTGTGACTCATTCCAGGTTTATCTCACGATCCTCAGACTCACTTCAGGCTCGATGTCATTTAAGGATCGACAAGTTTGTTTTTAAGGATCATTTCAGGTTCGTTTCAGGTTCGTCAGGTTCGTTTTTTTTTTCTTCAAAGATTTAGGATAAGGACATAATCAGGTTCACTTCAGACTCACTTCAGACTCGTTTCAGGCTCGTTTCAGGCTCACTTCATACTCACTTAAAACTCGTTATAAGAATATTTATGATCTTAAAGAATCCATATATCTTTGAATCGGTTCATCCGTACCTTGATAATCAATATAAATAATGATTGAATCGTAAATAA
>MU130361.1:216602-241195 GCA_015039465.1 Phlegmacium glaucopus
GCATCAGATCCAAAGGGACTAAGGCTGCCTTAGGATGCTCTCAGGTTGCCTCAGGTTGCACCAGGACAGCCTAAGACTTTTCATACATAGGTAACTTGCACCCCAGGGCGACCTCTTGACCTGAGCGCCCTGAGCTGCCTGGGGCACCCCAGGACATTTCAGGACAGCCTAGGGCAGAAGTCATTTTTCCTGATGTATGTCAAAACTAACAGGCTCACAACAAAATCCCTGTCAAATCCGATTCCGGTATTTAATGTTGACAGTACCCCAAATGAAGCCGGATTGATCACGGAAGTGGTTGATCTGATACTCAGGTATAAAGGACATTCCGAGAGATCCTTGTTTGCGGTCACTGGACTAGGAAAACAAACCTTGATTCTCGGACATTCCTGGCTTAAGATGCACAACCCGGAGATTGACTGGGCAACTGGAGAAGTAAAAATGTCCCACTGTCCACCCCGTTGTTGTTCGGAATGCAGGAATGAAATCCGAGAAGAACAAAAAATTCAAAAGGTGGAAATACGCCAAATTGAAAAATGTTCGACCGGCCCACTTCCGGCTCATGTAGAGGATTGTGATGAGGATGATGAGGAGGAAAGTAGCCCAAACCCTGAATTTGAGGATGGCGTTAAGTTTAGAACAAGGAAGTCACGTTGGAGTTATTCTGGAACGGACGGAACAGAACCAGAACAAGTATGTGGAAAGGACATTGGCCTCAGCATGTGTGCTGTGCCGCCCAGCTCCTAAAGTGTCCTGATTTCGGAACTGGAGGAAGAAGGAATAAGACGGAAGAACTCAGTGACTTAGAGGACGAACAAGAGGAGGAAACAAAGTTGATATTCGAACTGAGGGAAAACATACAAGTTTTGAGTACTTAAATAAATAAAGGAATAGCAACCGAAATATAAAAGATAAATATAAGTGCTGCGTTCTGCTCCCGGAAAGGTTCTGCATTCTTGGGTGAATAATCCATGGCTGGTGTGCTGACTGATGATGGGAAAGATGATGACAAAGAAAAGTGGTAGTGGCGAAGAAGTGATAACGGGTTTGGAGTATGGGCGGAGGAACCGGAATGACACGGAGAAGTCTCGGAGTTGAACATAGGAAGAGTAGTTCGGGATATAAGGGAAGGCACTGTACGGAGTACGGACTACCGGAAACAGCTCCGACGGAGCCGCACACGGAGAAGATCATGATAACGAGAGCTCATGTAGAAGATTGTGATGAGGAGGATGAGGAGGAAAGTAGCCCAAACCCTGAATTTGAGGACGGCGACAGAATATTTGCCACCGGCCTACTACCACCGCAGGCAGATATCTGAGCCACCTCCACCATCTCCCAATGTCTTGCGGAAGCTTTCCAGCGCAACACACAATTGGAAACGAAAGAAGGAGTTCCGGATTATCTCCGAGAGTTCAATAGTGTTTTCGCCAAAGAATCTTTTGATATCCTACCTGATCCGAAACCTTGGGACCACGCAGTAGAACTTATTCTGGGAGAAAAACCATCAGGTTGCAAGGTCTATCCTCTAGCTCCGACGGAACAAAAGGAACTTGATGTGTTCCTCCAGGAGAATTTAAACTCTGGACGCATCCGACCTTCCAAATCTCCGATGGCATCTCCGGTCTTCTTTATCAAAAAGAAAGACAGAAGTCTTCGGCTTGTTCAGGACTATCGAGCTCTCAACGCGATCACCATCAAAAACAAGTACCCACTTCCCCTCATTTTGGAACTGATTACCCAACTCCAGGGCGCTAAATACTTCACTAAGTTGGATGTCCGATGGGGTTTTAACAATGTCCGAATGAAGGAAGGAGACGAGTGGAAAGCGGCTTTCCGAACCAACCGGGGATTATTTGAGCCCCTGGTTATGTTTTTCGGCCTCACCAACAGTCCGGCTACTTTCCAAACAATGATGAATGACATCTTCCGCGAACTTATAATGGAAGGGGTTGTAGTGGTCTACCTTGATGATATCCTGATATTCACGGAGACACTAGAGGAACACCGGTCCATAACTCGGAGAGTACTGGAACTTTTACGAAAGCATAAACTCTTCCTAAAACCGGACAAGTGTGAATTCAAACAAACCAAGGTGGAATACCTCGGAGTCATAATATCCCATAACTCCATCGAGATGGACCCTGTAAAAGTTGCTGGAGTAGCGGAATGGCCAATTCCGACGAACAAAAAGGAAGTCCAGTCATTTCTAGGCTTCACCAACTTTTACCAAAGGTTCATCCAAGACTTTTCTCATCACGCCCGTCCCTTGTTCAATGTCACTAAAAGTGACGTTAAATGGAAATGGAATATGGAAGAGCAGTTGGCGTTCGATTCTCTCAAAAACTTGATCACTTCAACCCCAATTCTAGCCTCTCCGGACAACTCCAGACCGTTCCGCATCGAAGCAGACAGTTCCGACTTTGCAACCGGAGCTGTACTCTCCCAACAATCCCTCGATGATGAGAAATGGCACCCAGTCGCGTTCCTGTCTAAATCCTTGTCTCCGGTTGAATGGAACTACGAGATCCATGACAAAGAGATGCTAGCAATCATCCGAGCCCTAGAAGAGTGGAGACACTTCTTCGAAGGAGCGGAACACAAGTGTGAGATCTGGACTGATCACAAGAACTTGGAATACTTCATGACAGCCAAAAAGCTCAATCGGAGACAAGCCCGTTGGTCATTGTTCCTAGCCCGGTTTGATTTCCTCATGCACCACAGACCAGGCAAAAGCATGGGAAAACCAGACGCCTTGTCCAGACGAGCGGATCACGGAACCGGAACCAGTGACAATGACAACATCACACTCCTAACCCCAGGCTTTTTTGCGATTCGGGCCTTAGAAGGACTGGAAGTCATAGGAGAAGAACGAGACGTCTTGAAAGACATCCGGAAGGGCACCTGAGAAGGTGTAAAAGAAGAGGCCATAGCTAAAGTGGTAAAGGAGTTGAAAACCACTCACACATGATCCGTCCGATCAGTGGAATGGTCTCATGACAACGACATCCTCTCCTTCCAAGGAAAAATCTACGTTCCAGACATGTTTGACTTGCGAAGACGGATTGTATCCCTCTGCCATGACACCCTAATTGTTGGGCATCCCGGAAGATGGAAGACCCTCGAACTCGTATCCCGAAACTATTGGTGGCCACAGATGTCCAGATATATCGGAAAATATGCCTCAACCTGTGACCTGTGTCTTCAGACTAAGGCTCAAAGACGCCACCCAGTCGGTGAACTCCATCCCCTCCCAATTCCAAAAGCTCCATGGGACACAATCAGTGTGGACTTCATAGTGGAACTTCCAGAGTCTTCAGGATACAACTCGGTAATGGTAGTAGTTGATTCGGTCACCAAACGAGCTCATTTTGCACCAACCCTTACTACCACCTCCACATCCGGAACCGCCCACCTTTATATCCAACATGTCTGGAAACATCATGGACTACCCCGGAGAGTGGTATCAGACAGAGGACCACAGTTTGTAGCGGAATTCATGCGTGAGCTCTACCGGATCCTCGGAATTAAGTTAGCAGCCACTACCGCCTATCATCCGCAAGGAGACGGCCAGATGGAACAAGTAAATCAGGAATTGGAACAGTATCTCCAACTCTTTACAAACCAGCGACAAACCAATTGGGCCAAACTCCTTCCCCTTGCGGAATTCCAGTACAATAATCATGTCCACTCCACCACACAGCACCCACCTTTCCTCCTAGACTCCAGACAAATCCCCCGAATGGGTTTTGAACCAAACCAACCAGAATCCCGAATGGAGTCCGTTAATGAATTCACGGAACAAATGCGGAACACCCTAGATGAAGCGAAAGCAGCACTGGTCAAGTCTAAAGACGACATGGCAAGATATTATAATCAGAAAAGGACTTCGGCACCGGAATACAAACCGGGAGACAAAGTATACCTGGATGCCAGCGACATACAAACAACGAGACCATCCAGGAAATTGTCCCATAGGCCCCTTTCCGATCGAAGAACGAGTCGGCAACAACGCTTACCGACTCTAATTAATATCTTTTTGTCTTAATGTAGTAATGATATTTCCTGTTGCGGATCTTTGAATGTAGTCTTAATTAAGGTTGATGTTACTACTGATATTAAGTTGTATTACCAGTTAAATGACAATGCATGTTATTTATTAATTTTGATATATTTTATTCTATTTATAAATAAATGCTAAGTTAGTAATAAATATAACTAATAGTTCCATGCCTACTTGGCTAAGTTTCTATATACCTAAGAAATTCTAGTATTTATAAGAATATTGCTCAAAATTCACTCATACTTCACTCGGACTTTGCTCGGACTTTGCTCAGACTTCACTCAGACTTCACTTGGACTAATACAGGAATAGGATTTAGAAACTTCTTTTTTTTTTGCTTGGACTGCTTGGACTTTGCTTGGACTTTACTAGGAATTTTTGTTTGAACAGCTAGGAATTTACTGTAGCTCGGACTTCACTCAGACTCCTAGCACTCTATTTGGACCTTACTCAGTGTTAGGGGACACCCGACTTTAACCCAAACCTCAACTCTAGAATCATACACCCCACCTTTCCGATGACCTCTGACCTTCCATCCAACTCCGCTTCCGTCACCGGTTGACTCCGGAATCCTGTAGTTCTGCTCCGACTCCGGTCCTCCGATTCACTCCATCTTTTATTTCTATTTTTCATATCGCACCACTTCTTATTTAATTAATTAATTATTATCATATCATTCCTTTATTTATTTTATATCTCCATTATGTCCATATTAGTACTTAAACACCCCCAGCCTAGCAGGGATCCCCATCCTTTCCTTTTTGGATCCCCTGCTAGGTAAGTCACTTGTAGATATCTTTTCTGAAATATTATTAACTTTGGATCCCCTGCTAGCTTGACTAAGTCAGCGTCGCAGTTGCCCTAACACTCAGACTCTGCAAGGATTCTGTGCGGAGTCCAAGCAGTCCACACGGACAGCTCAGAGTCCATGCAGATTAGGTGGGGGAGTGTAAAGTACAGGTGGAAGATCAAAAGATCACTATTGAGTACATACCCATGGATGAAAACTTATTGGATGTATTCATGAAGGCACTTGCAAAGCCAAAGTTCAAGCAATTTGTTGAGATGCTGGGGTTAAGGAAGAAGGATGTTTAAACTCAGTCTAACAACAATCATGAGGATGATTGTTTAATCACTCACCTGATATTGACATCACATGTTTACTTCATCACATGGCACCCACGTTGTCGCATTTTCTGAATGACCTTGTTTAACTCAAGGGGGAGTGTTGAAATATTGCAAGTACAACTTGTTCATTCATTAAGTAGATCATTCTTTTATCTATATCTTGATTTTGCCATTCATTTTCATCCCTGAATCACATTACATAATCTAGTTAGTTTATTTGCTACATTTTATTATTTAGCAGTCTCAACTTCTAGTTGAAGTTGAGAAGTTGGATTATATTGACCATACAAAAATCTTTACTAATACCTATTAAATATACTTTTCATTTTAGGTAATTCTTTTATACCAACCTCAACTTTTAGTTGAAGTTGAGACAATACACTTTTCATTTTAGTTTAGTTCTAGCTGCGAAATACTTCAACATTAAATCCATTCAGCAGTCAAAGACCATCAATTGGGGTAAACTGTGGTTGAACCATTGAACATGCCACAAGATGGTCTAAGAGGGGAAGCATCAACATTGCAAGAGGCAACTGCAATGTGACAAGTCTGCCATGGAGCTCCTGCCAAATTTAGGTAAACTACATATATTTATGTACTTTGACTGTTCCTCATATTTGGATCATTTCTGTCTATTCAATACCTGTTAGAGGATGAAAGGCACCCAGAAATCAAGTCAAATTCTAAGGTGATAATTTTTGATAATCACCTTGCACTTATATAGTACATGCATGTGACTATGATCTAAATATAGCTATGATAAGGACATGTTAGAGATAACAAGAATATATTGACATGTGATCAGTGATGACCATGACCATGGATGTCATTGCAAGAGAGACTACCACTATGATGAAGGTGAGGAATGAAGGATAAGGGTGCAGTGGATCATACCTAGGTTTGGAATGTCCCTTTATAATACCTTTGATTCTAACTGTACTTGATATCATCCTATGCTCTTCCTTATATTTATGACTTCAAGGTTCAACTGCTCTGCCTCATGCCACCTTCCCTGATTCCAGTATGTGCTTGCTAGATTTGCCATGCTTGTGATGGTGTCTGGATGTTCTGCACCAAGCAGGTTCTTCCTCATGTCCACAACAATGGAGAGGAGCAACAATGGGGAGGAGCAACAACAACAACGAGTAACAACAACAACCAGTAGCAACGGTGGGCAGAACAGCAGGAAATAGCAGGACCAACAGCACCATCAACACTCTTCTGCTTTACTACAAACAACTAAACACTCTTCACGTCAGTGTACACCAGTGCACTGGTATGGAGCGCCAGACTTGTTTTAAGTTTTAAGCTTACCGCCGTTCCGTAACCGTGGTGTGTATATGTTTAATGTCAATTGAATATATGTAAATTTAATGATAACTGAATATATACCAAGAAAATTAAAACTTATTATAAATTTTCATTCTCAACTACCTTAAGGGTCCTAAGACCCGCCCACCTAGGGTCCTAAGGTCCCCCTAAGGCCCACCTAAGACACAACCCCTAAGGATTCCTTAAGGCCCTTAGGACCATAGTTAAAGTAACACATGGTCCTTAGGAGGACCTTAGGAGGACCTGACCCTTCTCGGTCCTTACAGTTAAAGTCCCCCTTAACCGACCATCTTTTAAGGAGGGCCTTAGGACCATAAGGATGGTCCTTACCATCCTTAGGAGGTCCTTAGGAGGGCCTTATCCATCCTTAGGTGGTCCTTAGGAGGTCCTTCTGCACCCCCTCACATTTCTGGAGGGACAGACTCCGACATTTACGGACGGGAGGTAGACCGCTTACCCTTAATCCCGCGGTACTAGGTCAGTAACGATTGGAGCTAGGTCGAACGCTTACCGGTGTATCACCGGAATTTCCAGACCTATGTCAAGTCGAACGTTATTAACTTATGGGACGATTGGGGGTTTGAGAGTTCCAGTAGTTCAGCACCTTAACACAGAGCAGAAGGCGTAATAAGGTCTGTACTTTGCGGAGAAAACCCTCCTAGCAAAGGAATGTATACGTGTTAGCCAAACTGTAACATGGGGTCTAGTTGTTCTTATAAAGTCCAAGTTGATGTCGAGCTCCTGGAATAGGTCTCGGCTTTAGTAGTAATATATAAGAGTTTGCCCCTTTCGCTCGATTAGTGCTTTAGTATCCGCTGTATGAAGGTAACGTCGTTCATTCTCGCAGACAACTGGACTGAGGAACAAAACCTTTACACCGGCTAGCGGCAGAGTGGTTTATATTAAGGAAATCGATGACAAGTCTTAAGGCCAACTTATTCATGAAATTGTTCCTTGACATAAATCGAGAAAGAATTGTAAAGTAATCTATCACTATAGACCGACAAACAAGTGAGGGTATAATGTTACGTCAAACTTACTACTATGAAATTAAGAACTAACGAGATGAAGCTTAAAGACTTCACTATTCATTTTGTTATTGATCATCCATTCTCAGATGGAGTCATCAAGTAACAACACCATTACCACTGTTGCCTTTTCCCTCTAATTTAATACAAGTATAATAAATTATAAAATTTGTTCGTTCCCGAAGTATTACGAATTATCATCGTTACATAAAGGATATGTCACGACATGTCGCACTATATCACTGTTTTCACAAGACCTGTCACGATCACACACACTGTACTTATGATACCTGTGATACTGCCTGATATTCAAACCACTGCACTGATACTGTTTGATACCCCTTGACATTAAAACCACTGTACTGACACTGTGTGACATCCTAAAAGGACTTAAACGACTACTTCACTACCTGTACTCGTTCTTGCTCGACGAACCACGTCTTGTAGGTCTGTGGGAGTGTTCGTACCGTTTAGATCGTTCGTGTATGACCTTAGTCCCTTCCACCTTACTCCGTCTCGTCGACCTCCAAGTTCAGTAAAAAAAAAAAAAAAAAAAAAAAAAAAGAGGAAAGGATGGGGATCCCTGCTAGGCTGGGGGTGTTTAAGTACTAATATGGACATAACGGAGATATAAAATAAATAAAGGAATGATACGATAATAATTAATTAATTAAATAAGAAGTGGTGCAATATGAAAAATAGAAATAAAAGACGGAGTGAATCGGAGGACCGGAGTCGGAGCGGAACTACGGGATTCCGGAGTCAACCGGTGACGGAAGCGGAGTTGGACGGAAGGTCGGAGGTCGTCGGAAAGGTGGGGTGTATGATTCTAGAGTTGAGGTTTGGGTTAAAGTCGGGTGTCCCCTAACACATGCGCGTACCAGACATTCATAACATGTGGTATGTTGTGAAGACACTGAAGGCAGTCAATGTCACTTCACATAACCTGCACTTTTCCTGATGGATGCCGGAACTCAGCAATTGGCAAGTGTGAATCCTTGACCTGGATGAGCAGGTTAGATTAAAATTTGGGCAGAACTTTTACATGTACAAACAGCATGTGTGGGACAGAACAAAGTAAGCAATGTGTTAGATAGAAGTTATGTTTAACCCCAGATCCATATTATTAATAACACCAAAGCCATGATTGAAAGAAACAACTGGCAGATGGCAGGTGGTCAGATTTGGTCAACGGCAAAGTCCTTCAACTTGCCAGTAGCCCAGTGTGTGTCATGATCAGATGATTCAAATTGCTTCTTTTGACAAATACTGCATAAAGTGATGTAAAGAAGGAGAAGAAGTATCTGTTCATAGAAACATAACTAGCAGTGGCTACATCATGATGTGAAAAATGATAAATTACTGGGTTCAATAGAAAATGAGACCCTGTGCAGCAAATATAATTTCATGGCTGGTCATTTCACTACTGAATCGCAGTCTATCTGAGGAAATGTCTTAGGCATGTGAGGAATGGTTAGACAGAGAAATATATATCAGAGGAACCAATAATGACTCACTAGCTTGAATGAAATCCCAAGCTTCCCTCTTGGCAAGACATCCTGGGTTATGTCATCCCTGTTTGTGAGCCTTGGAACTGCCTGGGTCCCCATCATGTTGACATCTGCTTCCAACATCTGGGTTCCCACCTCCCACATCTGGACCACTTGATGGGCCTTGGTTCTTAAGGGAATGCAAAGCCAAAAGACTATGGAGTTTGATTGCAAGTTGGAGCTCTTCAATGTTGCTTCCACTAAGATGCACAACAGAATATAAGAGGTAGGTGAGGATTGGTGTAATTTCTGTGGGTAATTGTTGTGGGTAACCCCAGGGTAACCTTGGCATCAACCTGTACCCCACCCACAGGGACCTGTACCTGCTGACCCCATGGGTTTATGTAAGGGCAACCTACAGATAAGAGGAGATGGGACTCTAGAAAGAGTGGACAGTCTATAAAGACTAGGGACAGTAGCAACAAGCTAGTAACAGTAGGGGGGTTCCAGTAATAATGAGATAAGGAGTGTAATTACTGACTAGTCGAAATAAGGTAGTAGCCAAACAGTGACAAATAAGTATGTAAGCTAGTCAAAATGAAAGTAAAATATAAACAATAAATATATACCTGAGAGTACAGTTTACCTGTCAAAATGAGCCCAAAAACACCCAAAACAGCCCAGAAATTTGGAGGTCTTTACACTAAGCCACTAATTCCGATTGGATTCCGATTGGATTCCGAGCAGTCCGATCGGACTCAAATTTGGCTGGAGCACCAGCCATTTTCAAATTTTGAGTCCGAGCCCAGTCCGAGTTCAGTCCGAGTAAATTGCTCGGACTACTCGGAATCTGATCAGACTGTGTGTCATCGGATTCCGATTGGATTCTGATCGGACTTACACAGACTTAGTCCAAGTAAATTGCTTAGACTACTTGTTTGTACCCATGTTTGTACCCATGTTTGTCCTCTTCCCACACAGACCATTGGTCACATGATCACAGATAAGCATGATTTCAAGCATATGGTGGGTCAGAGTAGATTACATAAGATTCCAAAAAAGGAAATTTTTTAAAGATGGTAGAGAATTGTTTTAGGACCCTGAATATGTTTAAATTCTATTAATAGCAGCTCTCCTTATTGAGAAAATTGCAAAATACTTTCCTGGACGCGGCAGTTAAACATTCTATATGAAAATTTGAGGTCTTTGCTGTGATCCACCAGATCTGATCAGATCTGAGCAGATTTGGCAGGCATTCTGAGCAGATCTGAGCAGAATGGAAACTATATACCTCCCTAACCTTAATAAAACCCTAACCAAACCTTAACCCAAACCTTAACCAAACCTTAATCAAACCTTAACCAAACCTTAACAGAAGTAGCTAGTAGGTCTCTATTTTCTCAGATCTGATGTGATTTAATCCAGATGGTCAATGCACCAGGATGCACTAAAGGTGTCAAAATCATTTTTTCTGATGCAGTCCGAGTTCAGTCCGAGCTGAGTCCGAGCTGAGTCCGAGTCCAAGTAATTTTTACTTGGACTCGGACTCAGCTCGGACTCAGCTCGGACTGAACTCGGACTGAACTTGGACTGACTCGGACTGAACTCGGACTTTTGATGTTTTTACTCGGACTACTCGGATTCCAATCGGATTACTCGGAGTCCGATCGGATTCCGATCGGACTGGTGGGTGAGTGTAAAGTCTTGGAAATAAGGGAGATATGTGCTAAATGATAGTTACTATTGTTTTGGTCATATCTCCTCCAATTCTTATCTGTTTTGAATGATCTAGGGCTCATTATGTAGGTGGCAGGCACAGGAGTCCGTACCCATAGCCGTTGTTACAAACTTTATTTTTCTTTTCTTTAACTCCACCAAACACGATGCTGTTTCACCTACATGTACTATGCATCCTTTTTTCATTCCCATTTACATATGTCTACCTTACTCTTTTCATTGTTTCATCGACATGCATATGACTCATTGCATGAGTCACCTTTATTTTTACTTATGACTCACTCCTTACATGCAGATGACTCATACACATATGCGACTCACCTTTTTATTATAAATACTGTATTTACTCTACAAGTATTCTCTAGCTAGTTCTTGAGAATCCACTTGTTTACTCTCGATCTCTCTCAAACTCTTAAGACAATTCCTTGAGACTATCCCTTGGTATTATTCTGAGCTCACTTTCAATGACAAGCCAATCTTTATACAACTGTCTACAGTCAGAGTTATCTGAACCATTTGAAGTTGTAACACCTGTACCACACTGTACCCTACCCACCAACCAATCCCTAATAATCACCAGTATTGTTGTTTGTTATTAGGCATGCTGGACAATTGAAGGTTGTAACCTGGGTACTGAGCAGTGTGAGGAAGAGACATCACATCATGGATCTGAGCTGTTAGTGAGCTGGGAGTTGCACTACTAGTAGGAAGGATAGCAGCCCAGTGTCCATCTCCAATACCTCAGGTTCCATAAATATATGGAAGTCTACTCTTTCTAACTTCTGAGGTTCTAAGGCAATGAGTGAGTAGAGACCCAGGAAGGGCAGGCCACAGGATAGACTGAGGATCTGGGATGCCAGGATTGAGATGTGATGGAGAGGAGACCAGTGAATGGAGGACCTATTATCACAGAGTTTGTGTCAGAGCCAAATTGTGTAAGGGCAACTGCGGCTATGACTTAGTCAAGGAACTAGCAGGGGATCCTAAGTTATTTTATTATCAACTACAGTGCAGACAACACACCTAGCAGGGGATCCTTGCTAAGGTGAGAGTACATATATATGTGAACTGGAGTTGTAATTTAAAAATGATGAAAAATTGATAGGAATGTATAAAAAATAAAATAATGACAAACAAAAGTCCATTTCTGTGTTCCATCTTGGGGCCATTGGAGGTGTTCACTATAGAACCAGGGGTGGAAGGAAATGATGACAACATAGAAAAGAGTCAGAATAAAGGGAGGATTGCCAGAGGGTTTGGAATATGTTTGGAATGTTTGGAATGTCCCCTGACAAATTGAGGATGTTCATGAATCATACCTCTGTTGGAATTATTTAGTATGTGCTAGATCATGTCACATTGCATCACTATGGCATAAATTGGATATTGACCAATAGTGGTAATCACTTGTAGCAACAGGTAGATTTATATCACTGTACAGCCATGTTTGTATGTAGTATAAGTAGCAACCATTTGAGGAGGGGACTCCTCATCGGTTTAAACCAATACTATTGCATATCCCTGCCCTCGTATATTAAACTAAGCTTTGCTTAAGTTATCATACAAGTCTAGTACTTTAAACTGACACCCCAATTTTCAACAACCTCATGAATAGGCCTTGATTCCTAGCTTGGACAACTGTGACAAGAAATTGTAAAACCTGTTGAGGTGGGGAGAGTATTATATCTTGAGGTGTAAAAAGGTCTAGGTGGCAAGAGGAACATACTGGTATATTTTTTTAATATTCCTGGTCCTGGCAGCATATGTGGCTGATTATCCTGAGCAGTGCCTTGTTGCATGCTGTATGGAAAACCAGTGTCCACATTGTGTTGTTTCTCCAAATGATTGAGGGAGTCCTGTTGAGTCGCTTTTTTGTGAGGTTGGTGCAACCCTAGAAGCATTAAATCAGCATTGTCAAGGTTATAGTCCAGAAAGCTTTGAAAAAAATGGGTTATGAGCCTTTCTGGCAGAATCTCCCTTGCTGCAACATATTCTCATGCTTCACCCCTGATCTTCTTCACCAACTCCACAAGGGTGTGTTCAAGGACCATCTTGTTTCGTGGTGCACCAGCCTAATAGGAAAAGTGGAACTAGAGATTTGGTTTAAGTTGATGTCAGGGTTTCCTGAGTTGTGGCATTTCAAGAATGGGATATCAGGTGTGACTCAGTGGACTAGAATAGAGCACAAGGAGATGGAAAAGGTGTTTGTTAGCATAATGGCAGGGGCAGTTAACTCAGAAACACTCACCATTATTCAAGCAGTTATCGACTTCATCTACTATGCACAACTCCAAATGCATACTTTGAGGACTCTGAACACCCTTGGTGCATGTCTGCAAACATTTTACACCCATAAAGAACTTCTGGTCAAGTTGGAAATTCATCAGCATTTCAACATTTCTGAAACTGCATGCAATCTTACATTACCTGAATGCTATTTGAGCCCTAGGCTCCACAGATGGGTACAATACAGAGTTGCCTGAGTGACTCCACATTGAATTTGCAAAGGAGGGCTATTGTGCCAGTAACAAGTGAGACTACCTGGAACAAATGATGGTTTGGCTTCAGCAGAGAGAGGCAGTATAGATAAAGGAATCATACCTTATGTGGCTTGAACACAAACTTGCACAGATGGTGAAGGAGGGTGATGGTGGTGGTGGTGGTGGTGGTGGTGGTGGTGGTGATGGCAATGGTGAAGACAACGAGGGTGATGTTGATGAAAATGAACCAACAACAGAAGTCAACAACCTTGTGTCAACAATAACAAAGTATACCTGTCAGAGGACACTACATAGGTACACCATAGATGCTTACTTACTCCATCACGATGTCGCGCACCAATACTGATTGGTAGCGTGAGAAGAAAGCTTAAAAGTCGCCATCATGAAAATAAGCGGACTTTGAATTTGCTTACCTATTTTGGAAGCGGCCCTGAATCGCGTTCCTGGTCAACAAAACCATTCACTCAACGATAACATCCTCATCGCTCATCATATCCTCAATGTCTTCCACTATGTTGTCTATCATTTACACTATCGACATGCTCCTTAACATCTACCATCCGTTTGTCCCTTGGCTAGTGATACAACAAAGCGATCAATCTACTATTCGCATCGGTCATCGGCTCGCGTTTGATCGTATCTTTGGTCCATCATTTCAAGAACGGCCCCTTTATGGACGCATCAGCTACATCTCCCATTATGTCAAAGGCTTTGTCATCGTTGTTGTGGCTATGGACCCACAAGTCTTCGCTTCAGCTATCTATCTTGCCATACCTCGCTCCTGGATCTCACTCAGTCCCCTATCCTCACTCATCTACCTCTTATCTTATCATTCACTGCCAAAACCATCATTCACGCGGTACCTGAAGCCTTCCCACCCTCTTTATGACAATTTAGGAAGTCCAGGAGGATCACGACTAAGCAGGAATTGCAGATGAATCAGCAGCAGAGGATTATTCTCGCAGTGTGTCAAGTGTTATCAAGGCTGCGCGACATGGGATCATGGGCAAGTAGTGTTTTCTCGGGAACAAGGCTGCGCCTTTCAAGTGTTGACTCAGGACCTTTCATATTTTGACATGACCACACGCCTATGGAGTCGATATATTTTTGCTATTGGACTATGTACACTGCCTTCTTTTCTTTTCTCTCGCACTTTGACACTTTACAGATTTTTTTACTGTTCCTTTTTCTTTTCCATTGTTCTTTTCTTCTCGCAGCTGTCCTCTCTTTATCTTTCTTCCTTTGACAGCGCGTACTTTGTTTCTTTTTATTGTTTTACATAGCCTCATCCTTAGGTATAAATACTGCTCTTTTGTACCAGGATAGGTAGTTCAGTTCAATTCATTCTTACCCCCCACTTTCATCATCGCAGTGGAATTCCAGTGAATTCCTCCCTTAAGTTCGCTTTTCTTGCCCCTTACTGTCAATCTATCCCCTATCCCTCAACCGCTATAGTCTTACTGAAGACTCTCTCTTGCTCATCCTCATCCTCGTCTTATACCTCATTCATCTTCCAAGACCTTCATCCTCCTCCTTCTCTTCTCTATTCCTTCCCCTTACCTCTGTGTGTTAAAAGTCAAGGTTATACCTTCCCTAAACGAACAACAGGGAGTCTCTTGACCTAAGGTCTGGTCCACTGCTCTCTGGTTGGTGTTTATATACAACAACAACAACGATTTATAACGACCTCTCACTAGTATGGTATACAAATGGTTACTAGTAGTATATATGAATGTTCCCTAGTACTGCACCCATGTGTGTCTCTGAGTAGATCTCTATCACATGTTCCTATGAATGTGCCTTCTATCTTTACTTTACTTACATATGATCATTATCAGGACCAAGGGTAGTTACCTTGCTCCTGTATATATGGTAGCAGGTATTGTCTGTAGACAACACCTTTGTATAAACCTGGTTTATGGCAACCTCACCTTCTTGACATAATGGACATATGAAAATAAATAAATAGTGGTGTGATAATAAAATAATTAAAATGGTGTGATATGAGAATAAATAAAATAACAAGTCAAAGTTCCATTCAGGTTCAGGCCCAAATGAAAGTCAGAAGTAAAGGGGAGGGGAGATGCTTAAGGTCAACAGTGGGGTGGGACATACAGGTTGCCAACCGGTTGTCCACCTGCCGATTTGGTTGAGCCAACAACCGGTCAAGGTATCTTTCCCAAGCCAATATGGGAGACTTAAGTCCCCATACTCAATTGGTTCCGGATGGGTGTTGGTCAAGAAGTAAATCCTGATCAGGCAGTGTAGGTAAAACAGAGTGTCCCCTTACACCATCACAGGGATACACATTGTTAGTCACTCCACTCAATCTCATTGCTGATATGCTGCAGTGGTTTCAGTTGATAAAATAATTTGTGGCTGTCATTTGGTGGGTAAAAGTGGATTGCAGATCAACTATGAGTGGACAGTGGACAATGTTCTTGATATTGCATCTCATTTCTACATAAACCTGTACATACATGTTGATACTTTCACTCTTTTCAAATGTTAAGACCTCCATTGATTGAATATGTTAATTGTGAGCTGAGAACATAGCAATTATAGCAATCATAGGGTCTGTAGCCAAGATTGAATCCATTGTAGCCTATCAGGTGCTCAGGGGTTAACATATGGAGAGGTTGTGGCCACAAGGCACTCTCTAAAGTCACTGGGGAAACATTGGGCTCAGTTGCTATAAAACTAGACTATGGATTACAACACTGCATATTTTTGGCTACAATCCTAACTGGGGATCTACAGCCCAGATCACTTTTTTCTGATGCTGAGGAACTTATAACTGTCAGGGGACACCTATTGTGTCTGCCTCTATGCTTGCTTAGTATGTATTTACCTTCACTCACTCTATGATTGTATCCCATACCACATCCCTCATCCTGCTCCTTGTGTTCTCCCTCCTATCATTGTAGTAGTCGTCCCTTTTCCGATGACACCATGACAGGTGTCTGTTTATATTTAGTTTTACCTTGTCCTACCTTTCATTACATCCTAGCCATATATAGTTGAATTGGCTCTCATGCCTGTAGTATATAGATGAAAGGTGGTTATCTTCAATAACCACCTTTGTATTAAACTTGGTTCCTGGGTTCCCTTATTGCCCTAACAATAACTCACACATAATGCCGTTCCCTACAGCTGATCAACTGTAATTTGATGCAAGGATGCCAATGGCAGTGCCATAATCCACCTGAATTATAAATACAATTGATCTTGATTACTTCTTCCACCACAAAAAATCACTCACCATCTTTCTACCTTCATCTGCCAAATCCAAAATATAAGCACACTGGCCCAAGGATCCCACTCTTTTCAAGCAGATTACACATTAATTTTGGCACACTGAACAGATCTGTGTTTTGGTGCTATGGGAGAACAGGTTGGGCATTGAAGATTTAGACAATGATTTGGAAGTGTTGGATAGTGGGGTGGATGAAAGATATGTGGATGGTTTGCTATAGGGGGGGGGGGGGGGGGGGGAGGTGGTTGAACATTTATTTAGAGCCTGAAGAGGCTTACATTGGGTGGCCATTGGCTAAAAATATATATTTTACCCTGAGTGCATTGGTTGATTTCCTGATGAAGCCATGCTGTCCCTTATTTTTCTGTTAAGATTTTTTCACAGCTTGTAGGATCAAGATTGATTAATGAGATGCAAAATGTTCAATCTAATGATAGATATATAAGACACTATGTAAGACATCACCTGATCACATGATAATGCATTGGTAAACAGATGTCAGCAATGTGTACAATGGCAAAGGAAAAGTCCAGCAGATGCATGGCTGATAGATAACATATCTAGGGCTGCAAAAATACAGACAAAGGTCTTGAAGACAATGGGAGGAAGGTTTGACCTGGGATAACCAGGTCAAAATGGGTTGTCAAGGGTTGAAGAGAAAAGGGTTGAAGTTGATTGGGTGTTGATGGAAAGGTGCCTTGATCTGGGCTAACTTGTTGAGTGTTGAAGAGAAAAGGGTCAAAGTTAATTGGTTGTTGAAGACAAAAGTGTCAAAGTTTGAAGACAATGGGGGGAAGGTTTGACCTGAGCTAACCAGGTCAAAATGGGTTGTCAAGGGTTGAAGAAAAAAGGGTTGAAGTCAATTGGGTGTTGATGGGAAGTTGCCTTGATCTGGGCTAACCAGGTCAAAAATCCAGGCTCAAATGTGGTGGTGTGAAAGGAAGACACAGATGTGAAAATAGTTTACAAACATGATCATCAGTGTCATGTGCAATTACTTCTGAGAATAATAGCAGTAAATAAGCAATATGTCTTATTCTTATTATTATCCTGATCAACAATATAATCTTGTATTTATTTGTGTATGTACATAATGGTTGTAATGAAAATGAATGTGTCAAAATAATTGATCAGAGACTTCCAAGACATCTTTATTGAGTTTATGTACTGCAGATGCACCCTATATTTGGTTTCTCCATGTGTTGGCCGACAATGGAATGCCGTCAAGACCACCTTTTGCGATGTTTGCCACTCGAGATAAATACCATTCTTCGTCCCATTGTGTCCAATGACCCCAATTGAAACCACAAGCAGTCATGTTGTTGTTGGAATATTAATTTCCTAATACAAACAGTTGCATTCCTATATCTCCAATTATCCAACAATAACATACAATTTATGATTGTAGTAAAAAACCTTTCTTTGCCCGTTATGGTAATACAGAAATATGTACTTAAGCTAGTAGTTTACAGTCTGTACCCTATGCATTTACCTCCCAAAAACCTGTTGCCACTCTCATCTCATTGTTGTCATTGAGCCTTTCAATAGTCATCCCATTAACTCAGTAATGTCCACCATGATGATAGTGATGTTTGAACTCCTTTCCCTTGAAAACATTATGATTGTCAGTTTGTTTGGTATTTAGATCTCAAAAGCCAGACCTGTGAAACACCAATAAAGCCCACATATAACACCAATTTTGTTTTCAGTGAGATCATCATCCCAAAGTTGCACACCACCCCTGGTGGTAAAGTGCATTCTCAGATGATGAACTGTTATGGCCAAAGAAGGTCCAAGTGCTGCCAATTCAAGTCCAATGTGTTCCCTAGCAATCCAACCAATGATTCCACCTCTCAACAGGGTGGCACAACTTTGTGGCAATTTAAACAAGGTTGCATAATGATGAATGTAGGCTTTTTAATCACTTGATTGGAATACATAGCTTGACAAGCACATGAATAACAAAGTCTCATCATTATTGAGGCTTTGAGGGTAATCAATGTGCCTGAGTTCCTGTAGGGTCCTGAAAGGGATTCCATGTTCCAATAAAATTTTAGAAAGAGATATGGTGGAAAAATCTCTAGCATGGAGGTGATACACAAAAAGGGCATTCCTTTCATTCATCAGAGTTATGTACCATGGGCAAGGTGGAGCCTCTTTCAAGTAGCCATGCTGAATGACAAATAACTGCATTTGTGGAACATTCAAATATACAATGACTTGGTCAAGCTCAGACTGGAAGATAACAAAGTAACTTTTAGGATTGAAATCACAGTATTGGGGAAGTCGTTTGGGCAGCACAAAAATTGTTGATGAATTTAATGATGATTGCCTCAAAATCTTGTAGAGGTGGGTTTCCAGCACCTGCATACCATCTCATTGTTTTCATAGCATCATCCCACTCCTTTTTCATCCAAGACGATGTATCTTTTTGCAGAGGAGGGACAAAACCATAAAATAGTTGCAGGTGTTCCAAAAGTTTGAAAGGCCAGGCATCTCCAGTGAGATCCATTTCAATCTCTGATCAAAATTGTGAGGTTGGCCAATAAATTGCATGGGCAGTCTGTGAAAGCTGATTGAGGCAGGTTGAAATATATCTTGTATGAGAAGCTTATTCTCTGTCTGAGTTATTGATTTCATTGTCCTTGTCATCATCAATTTCACCCCCATTGTTGCTCCAATCATAGTTGTCATTGTTGTTTCCATTATCATGCATGTTCTCATGTTCATGAGATTCATCAATAAAATTGAAATACTGACAGACATCCCAAACATTTTGAAATGCATCATAGCACAATTGAGACTTTTGATAACTATAGAGAATGTCCTCCTGTTCTTTTTTCCATATGAGAGTTTGAATGAGGAGCAGGGGATCTTCATTGCACCAATCCCATTCATAGACCTTGGCCAGAATGATGGGTGGGTGCTGTTCATGATTCAATTGGGTTTGGCATTGTTGAGGCATCTAACATTCAAGTTGGGCTTCATTCTGCCGGGAATGTGCTTCAAAAAATTGTAACCAGGGTGTGCCTTTGATATAAGATTTCCAAGTGGCATCAAATTCTTTGGAGGTCATATTCATGGTTGTAGATGATGCTGATCTTATAATGCTACTAGATTATGACAGAGGTGGGATGGGAGATAATGTTGTTGCTGCTTGTAGCAAATGGGCTGGAGGTTGCAAATAAGAATAGCATGTCAACATCCTTGAAACTTCTTTCTGATGTTCCCAAGTCCGGGGATACCAGACTGGGACATGATTGGATATAAACCATTCAACAGAAGGCCTTTTGTCTGCAGGCTCTAACCAGTTGATGATGGTTCCAGCTTGGAGGCAATTCTCGGAGAAGTGACACATGGTGAAGAATTGGAAATCATTCAACCAAATTTGGGGGATGCTTTTCCAGGCCAAAAAATCAAACCAATCTGGGATGGCAGTGATTTTTAATGACAGCAGGCCCATCCAAATGACAAACCAATCTAGATAAATTACCACCACTATGCTTGCCTTTCTTCTGTGGGGGAGCATCTTCAGCTGAAACAACTCTGGCACACTTCTGAGTGGAAGGACCAGGACAAAATCCGGCAATTGCTTCATCCTCTTCAACAGTGTTTTGATGTTGAACACATTTTTTTGCCCTATTGCCAATCACCCTCTGGGCCTTGATCTGAAGTCTTTACACTCCCCCAGGGAATCCAACAGAGTCCGAGCAGAGTCCGAGCGAGTCCGAGCACTTTTTGAGTGTATTTGAGTGTATTCCAAGCAGAATTTGCTTGGAATCCACTCGGACTGCTCGGACTCACTCAGACTCGCTCAGACTGGAACCTATATACCTCTCCAACCTTATCAAAACCCTAACAAAACCTTAAAAAAACCTTAACAAAACCTTAACAAACTATATACCTCCCTGACCTTAACAAAAACCTTAACACAACCTTAACAAAAAACCTTAACAAAACCTTAAAAAAACCTCAACAAAACCCTAACAAAACCTTAACAAAACCTTAACCAAACCTTAACAGAAGTATTTTCCCAGCCAATTTGTGTCTTATTTGCTTGGATCCACTCAGAATATGCTCGGACTCCTCGGACTCCATTCAGAATTTGCTTGGACTCCTCGGACTCTGCTCAGATCTGCTCAGATCCGCTCGGACTCCTCGGAATCCCTGGGGGACTGTAAATTACTGCTTGATCTCCTGCTTTCTTTGTTGCCCCTGAATCACTTTATTTCCAAAAGAGCTTTTGGAAGAGAAGTCATAAGCCTTTGACATCCCATCACTCCTATACCATGCAGAGCGCTGTATATTGGTCATGACATGCAAGTTAGAAAGAGGGAAGTTAAAGTCGAGATGAGTCTTGATGATTTGATCCAACTCGCTGCTCTCAATTTGCTCAGGAGGTAGATACCTCTGGTCTTGCTCAAATTGAAAGGCCTGGTGGATGCATTCCTTGGCCAGTATCTAAAGTGCATTATCAGAATTGTGTGATAACAACAGCAATATTCACAGAATTGGTGAATATTGCAAAATAACATACCTGATATAGTTCACATAATTTAACATTAACATCATAACTGATGTAATTCTTATCCTCATGCTTGTAAACTGCCATGTCCTGCACTGCCTTGCTTACTTGCCTAAGTCCTACACGATACCGTTCATTAATTGCAGCTGATATCTGAGCCATAGTTGCTCCAAGAAGAGGACCAATGGTTTCATCATGAAGGGATTTTTGCAGAATGACCTGGGCGGAGTTGGGAGTGCGATGTTCTGCAGATGAAATTCCATGCCAAGGTTTGAATGATGGTGCAAATTCTTCAATGAGGCCAAGGATTTTAGAAAACAAATTCCAGACGATATCTTCACCAAGATAATATTGGTAGATATGCTTGTCTTTATGGAGCTGCATTGTAGAGATTGCAACTCCAAGATGATGTTGGTGAGGGGTACTGGAGAATTGTGCATACCAGGGATGGTGAGAGGATAAATGAATTTGAAGGCATTGTTGAATATCTGCTTTATGGTCATCCAACTTGTTGGTTTTTGTAAATTCAAAGCCCTTGTTAAAGATATTGGGCATGGCAGCAGATGAAGGTGGCAACACACAACCATATCTTTTGGGGTTAATAGTTTGCCCCTCAAGAAAATCCATTTGTTCATCATTTAACCCTTCCTTCAGCTTGACTTCAAACCCCTGCTGGTTCTTCACCCATAAATTCAAGAGCTCTACTAAGCCAAGAGCAAAGTGTGCATCAAGTGATGGGCTATCTGGCTTGACATCAGAAGCCTTTAGTGGCTCCCATGATTTCTTCTTATCAGAGTGTAGTGTGGCAATCACAGAGATAACTGTATGTCGAGCAAGGAAAATACTGGCCCATATCTAGAAGCTGGTTACTTTTTACATGCTCAGCACAGAGAGCAAGGTGCATACCTCTGAAATTGCATCATCAACACCAGTAAATGCCTCGTCATCAATCCAATCATCATCTGATGATATTCCTCCCACAGGCATAGTGGCAAGGTCATGAAATAGCTCCATTACATCCAGAGTATTAGAGGACTTTTTCTTGTAACCATATCGCATTGCAATTGTTGGATCAAATAAAGTCAAAAACTGGAGCAAATATATATATAAATGATCAGTAAATCAATGTTGAAATGAAATATTCAAGGAATTGATGAATATTGCAGAACATACCTTAAACATAGGCAACTCCCCATTGGTAGAGATCTTGGCCAAGGTCCTGGATAAATGTATTACAAGCCAGAGGGAGTGGGACATGGAGATTAGAAATGTAGGGGTACTCCTGACATCCTTTGTCCAGAAGATATGTAACACATGTGACCAAAACAGAAAGGTGGGCACAATATTCCTTGAGGCTGTTGGGCCCATTCACCAAGCTTTTCAAGGACCTCAGCACAGTAGGCAGTAAAGGATATGCCCCAGTTTTCCTGCTCCTTGTCTTTGATGGTGATAGTCCCATCAGGAGCACCAAATGAAAGAAAAACAGGTGCCAGATGGGTTTTGTAGGCATCATCAATGATTGCATGAAAGGAAGTACTCAGAAAGTCAAAGGTATAGTCCATTGTTGAAGCTTCCTTATCCATAACATCAGCAAGAGATTGAAGATTCTGGTTTGTGGGGAAGGCAATAAATTGATAGGAATCATGGGCAAATTTCAAAAAGATATTTAGCCAGCATGAAGCAATGTTGTGCCATTTGTCTAGCCTATGGAAATTAACAAGTTTTATCTCATCAAACATAGGCAAAGCCATAAGCTCAGAGAATACAAAGAAAAGGTGAGGATCTTTTAAGAGAGGGTGAAGTTTGTTCTGGTCTGCTTGGTCTGACTGTTTAAGTTGTGACTCCAGAAAATCAAAGCCCTTTTGAGGAGACATGTGTCTGACAGCTCTGAGAATCATTTGAAGCATATCCTGTGGTGTATCTGGAACATGGAAGTGAGCCAGATTTCAAGCCCAACATGCCTTGATCTCCTCTACACGTGAATGTGCCACAATAGCATCTGAAGAAGAGTTATTCACCAAATTGCTGAATATTGCTATCAAACATACCATAATCCAGAATTACAGCACCCCAACCTCCTTCTCTCAACAACTTCTTGTGTCATGGTCACTGGCAACAGAAAATCCACCCTTCAAAAGTTGGTTATAGCTTTGCACCTTATCTAGGACTTCCTGGTGAACTGCTTTCTATGCTGCTATCCTATGATGCCCATTGATGATGAAAATGTTGCCATTGTTGTTTTCTTTAAATGTGATTGGTGGGAATTTATGAGATTGGTACTCCGCAAGGGTGTTGTTGTCAATTAAGGAGGCTGAGACTGCAAGTACAATAGCATATTCTTGGAATTTAGGGTAAATGCAGTGACTGCCTCCTCGAGAATTTAAGAAGCTGGTTACTGCAGTTTTGATGAGAGACCTTTTGTTCCAGGCATGTTCAACATAGTTGGGGCCATTTTCACTGATCCCATCAGCTGTCTTGACCTTGTTGCCTGCTTCAAGAATGTAGATACTTCCTTGACCCTTAATGAAGGATTGACAGAGTTTTTGCAATTCTTCTTTGGCTTTTTTCTTTTCTTGTAGTAGTTTGACCCCCTCAGTCAATTCTTCTGTCTCATTATTGACAGTGCCAAGCTAGGTCATAAAAATCAGTATATAATTTGATAAATACTAATAAATCCTACCTTTTCAGTGATTTTCAGTGCTTTCTTGGCCTATTTCCATCCTTTAATTCAATATTCAGTGATTCTGTAGATATTTTATTCACCTTGCTCATTGTAGCCTTTATAAACATTGTTAATTAGCTGGCCAATGAACAGTTATTGACAATTTCATACCTTTGAACTGGCATGGGTGGTCCCAGTGGATTTCTTCATCTATAATATTTGATTGATGAGTGTAGGATATTATAGTATTATAGAGAATGACTGCAATATTCATTGAATTGCTGAATATTTCACAGCAACACTGCAATATTCGGCAATTGTTGAATATTGCAATGTGACATGTGACATGTGACATATATTTACATCAGATGTTCTGGTGAAATTGGTTGTTGCTAAATCAGGAAGGTGGTGGTTGAGGTTCAAGAGAGGTGGCCAAATAAAGAAAGGCTGAATATATTTATATCAAACATGGCCAAATATGTCCAAACATCACATGACTATGCAATATTCAGCTATTTGCTGAATATTCTTTCATTGCACATGAAGAAGCAGATTGTTACTGGCATGGGACCCTACCCTCACCAATCCCTGATGGATTCCACTAGGATTCTTAGTATAGTCCTGCTATTCCTAGTGCAGTCCCTAAGAGTCTTGGCATTGTCCTGGCCATTCCCACATCATTCACTGTTTTGCCCTACCTCAATTCAATTTAGGGAATACAATGGCACTATATACTGTTCTGATGCATTTTTTGTCATATATCAATCAATTTGATAGATTCTGGAGCTGAGTTTGAAAATAGTAATGTTATACATCATTCTGACACATTTTTGGAGCTGAGTGTGAAAATAATGTTTATGATCTTGAAATA
>MU130361.1:245650-448397 GCA_015039465.1 Phlegmacium glaucopus
ATGTAAGTCTTCTCTGTGGAGTAGACATCATATGGGATTTTCATGCCATCAAGTTTGCGTTTGTAATCTGTGATCAAGGAGATCAATGGCAATACAATCAGAGCAAGTTCATTATCCTCGCCCAGGAGTGTTGGAAGAAGAGCAACCATAGTTTTTCCTGATCCAGTGGCTGTGATGACAATGATGTCCTCCTCCCTTTGGTATACCTGAGCAATTGCCTGCCATTGGAGACTTGATGTCCATTGAGCATTTGGTTTATTGGTGTACTTGCGAAGCAAATGAAGTGCACGAGCCTCAAGCTCTGTGCCAGATTCATATAGAGGATTGGCAACTTTTCCAGGATCAATGGCTATGAATAGTGCACTAATTCAAATGGCTCATACCTGAATTAGGAGCTGATAAAGGACATTGGATGGCCAGTCCTGTTGAATTAATGCTATCACCTGCAATATTCACCAATTTTGTCAATATTTCAAACCAGTTTGCCTAGGATCATACCAGAGGTGAGAACAGGTATCAAAGGTTGGAAGGCCAACTCTGTGAAATAAAGACTATCAAAATCAGATTAAAACAGCATAGAAAATGCATTACCATTTATATATTCAGACATTATTTCCATGGGTGTCACCTCACCACTCTCACTATTGTCAACATCCATGTGTGCACCTGTGATAACAAAAAATGTTGAGACATCACACACTATGTTGTTCCAGGGAAGAAATCCACCTACTTGGAAACCAGTCTTCATTATGTTCATCTGCACCAAATGGAGGTGCTAAAGATATAGGAGGGTCTTGAATGTGAACTATGAGTGGTCATTCTCAGAACAATAAAAAGAAAAACAAGTTGATAAAGACCCATACAAGATGCCAGAGGTTGGGAAATAGGAAGCTCCTCCATGTTTCTTGCTTGAGATCCAAAGAAGATGTCACCAGATATGGGGCCTCTGACATAAATATCAGAGCAGTCATCATCATCCATTTCATTGTCAGCACTATTGCCATGCTTCCCATCATTTTCCATTGTGTTATAATCCCACACTTGTTGAGGCTTGGGGACCTGCTGACTGGACCTTTTGGCATCTGGGCTCTGTATAGTGGAAACTGCAGCCTGATTAAGCAGCTTCAAATGACTTAAAACAAAAAATACTCACATCTTCTTTCTTTGCATCCTAGTTGTGAAAGAGCACCCCTCAAGGGGGTTTTAAAAATGCTTGGTGATCCTGAAGGGGGTGCTGTTATTTTGAATTCAGCACATAGTATTGACCTTGGAGCTGATGACAGGCACATACTTTCTGGGCAATCAACTTGCATCTGCTTTTCTGTTGCATGATTACTAAAAATGTTAATAAATATCAAATAAATAATATATACCACAGTTGAGTGGGCTTGCACCTATTGAAATAGATAAAAAAGTTGCAGGAGCCAAATATCAAATTCAACACACATACTCACCACCACGCTTTGATATGTTATCAGATGTTGTAAGATCTGGGCCTGTCATGCAATATTCAAGGAATTTCTGAATATTGCAGCAATATCAGCCATACCTAGGAAATGTGGATGCAGCTGAGGTTCATCTATGTATCAGAATGAGCTCAGTAGTGCACACTTCTTATAAAAGCCTGTCTTATTAGCTTACTAGAAGTTGCAAGGTGGGTGATTTGATCCAGGGCATGATTGAGCTTTGTTTCAAGCATGCTTGCAAATATAGTTTCCACAACTTCCTCCAATTTGTTGTCCATATGGTCCATTAGCTTCTTGGTGTACTTTTCCAACTGAACATCCAATGCCAATGTTACGCGGTCCATGACCTGCTCAATGGTCCCAACTGGAGTGGTGTAGTTGGTCTCATGAGATTGTGGTGATTTGTGCTGAACATGAGGACACAAATCATCTTTTGAAAACCCAAAAAAGATGGTGGAATAGGTTTCAGAGCAGGATACATATCCAACCTTGTGTCAAGGAGATGGGATACATAGAAAAGCCAGTCTTGAAGCTCAGTCCAAAGAGCCATTTTGTCTTCATGAAGGTGATATTGACCATCAGAATCTGGTCCTGCCATAAATGATACAATATCCCAGTATAAATTGTTGTTTGTGTTAATATTAAACACCAACCAGAGAGCAATGGACCAGTCTTTAGGTCAAAGAACTCCCTGTTATTTGTTTAGGGAAGGCTTAGCCTTAGACTTGTAACACACAGAGGTAGGAGGTTGTTGTGATAATGATCAAATAATTATTATACCCAACAAATAGCTATTATATATGTTTCAATTCTTGTGTACTTAACTGGAAAGTAAAATGCTATCTACAAGGGTAATAATTGTTAATTATATCACATAATAACAACAATAAGTACATATGAGTATAAGTAGTACAAATTACCTATGAGAAATACTAGGTTGTTTCACTCTCACTATGCTGCGCTCAATAGAGGTAAGAGTAGAAGTGATGAGGATGAGGATGAATGACTTGAAAGGTGACTGAGGTGAGAGAATATAGAGAAGAGGATGAATGAGAAAGAGTCTTTAGTAAGACTATAGCAGTAGACAATAGGGGACAGTAACAGTTAAAGGCTGAAAAAGCAAACTTAGAGGGAGGAATTCTCTGGAATTCCACTGAGATGATGACTGTTGGGGACTAAGAAGTGAATTGGAGGGAACTAGGGAGAACTACCTATCCTGGTACAAAATAGCAGTATTTATACCCTAAGGATAAGGCTATGTAGAACAATAAAAAGACAGAAATATGCACTGTCAAAGGAAGAAAGATAAAGAGACAACAGCTGCAAGAAGAAAAGAACAATGTTTAAGTTTGGAAGGGAAAAGTCAGACAGACTCTGGATTGGACAGAACAGAACCAGACTGTAATGGAAAGGACTTTGGCCTCAGTATATGTGCTGTGCCGCCCAGCTCCTACAATGTCCTGATTTTGGAACCAGAAGAAGGAGGAATAAAACAGAAAGCCTCAAGGACTTAGAGGATGATTAAGAGAAGAGAATTAAGTTGATATTCAAAACTGGGGAACATACAAGTCTGGGGTACTTAAATAATGTCAAGGAATAGCAACCAAATATAAAAGATAAATATAATAGTGCTGCACTCTGCTCCCAAAAGTCCTGCATTCTTGGGTGAATAATCCGATGCTGGTGTGCTGACTGATAGTGGGAAAGATGACAGTCAGTATATCACTTCGCGAAATCTTTCCTATCCCTTTGCAGATACCAAAAAGCCATAGTCGTATTTTACTACAGAAACTTGTAGTACATAAAGAATATCATATCACAAATACAGATTTTTATTCTTGTTCATTCTCACATTTCTACAGGTTATGGGCCCCACCCGTTGCAACTAAGAAAATTTTTATCTTGCCAAAAAAAACTGTCTACAATGACTCTACATCACCACAAAATATCTTATCTGCTTCACAATGTCAAACTCATCCTCATTATCTGATTTCCTGAACTCTACTGTACCTAAACTGGGCGATGAAGGTGAGAACTGGGGTATCTTCCTTGTCCGCTTCAAGGATGCTGTCCAAGCGAAGGGCTTTTGGGGCCACTTTGATGGATCTTGCGTCATTCCTGTGTTGTCTGCTGAACCAACCGCTGTTGAGATAGCTGCCCTAGAAAAATGGGAGAAAGATGAATTCTCTGCAAAGACATTATAAATCATTGTTTGTGTTGTTATAAAACACCAACCAGAGGGAACTGGACCAGACTTTAGGTCAGAATATCCCCCTGTGTTCGTTTAGGGAAGGTATAACCAGAGACTAGTAAGCACACTTGGTTAGAAGAGAGTAGAGGAGGATGAGGATGAAGATCTTGGTGAGGTAGAGGACAAGGATGAGGATGGGTAAGAAAGAGTCTTCAGTAAGACTATAGCAGTAGACAGTATAGGACAGTAACAGATAAAAGGCTAAAAAAGTGAACTCAAGGGAGGAATTCACTGGAATTCCACTGAGAGGATGACTGTTGGGGAGTAAGAATGAATTGAGATGAACTACCTATCCTGGTACAAAAGAGCAGTATTTATACCCTAAGGATGAGGCTATGTAGAACAATAAAAAGAAAGAAGTATGCACTGTCAAAGGGAGAATGATAAAGAGAGGACAGCTGTGAGAAGAAAAGAAATGATAAGATAAGAGGTAGATGATCGAGGATAGGGGACTGAGTGAGATCCAAGAGCAAGGGATGGCAAGATAGATGGCTGAAGCGAAAACTTGTGGGTCCATAGCCACAACAACAATGACAAAGCCTCTGACATAATGGGAGATGTGGCTGATGCATCCATAAAGGGGCTGTTCTTGAAATGATGGACCAAAGATATGATCAAATGCGAGCCAATGACCGATGCAAATAGTAGATTGATCGCTTTGCTGGATCGCTAGCCAAGGAACAAGTGGATGGTAGATGCTTAGGAGCATGTCAATAGTGTAAACGATGGAGAGCATGGTGTGAGACATTGAGGATATGATGAGCAATGAGGATGATAATGTTGAACGAATGATTTTATTGACCAGGAACGCGATTCAGGGCCACTTCCAAAATAGGTAAGTGAATCCAAAGTCCACTTGTTTTCATGATGGCAACTTTTAAGCTTTCTTCTCATGCTACCAATCAGTATTGGTGCGCAATAGAGGGTGAGTTTTTGCCCTGGGATAACCAGGTCAAAAAAGGGAGATGGGGGTAGTTCATTCAAGTGAATCAAGTTGGGAAAAAGGAATCATCACAGGTGTCACAGTGTTTGTGTGTAAACTGTGACAAAACAATCACAAATAAAATAAAATGGGAAATTTTGAGGATCTTTTTTCATTCTATCATGGAATGCTATTTTAGGCATCAGAATTTATAGCCCAAAGAAATACAAATTAATGATAATAATTTATTATTTGCTTTGTTAGTAAATTTAAAATTAGTTAGGTATCTAATTATATTACCTAGTTATAACTTATATTTAAATTAAACTTATTTTTACAAAAAATTGTAATAGAAAATGGGGTTAATTACAAGCTCTTGTGCCTTCTCTCCATCATCCTCACACTCCTGGAAGCCACCAATTCTGCAGGATACAGAATTGATGCAAAATGTAATGCAGGATCATAAAAATCTGCATTTAGCAGAATAATTAATTCTTAAATAATTCTGCCTCAATTTTACTTTTGATACAAATTTTACTTTTGCATGAATTCTGCAACAATTAGAATCTGATTAGAATGTAAGATTCTACCTTAATTTCACAAGATGCAGAATTTATCAAGAATGATAAATTCTCAATGGATTTTGCAAACTGCAAAATGTTGTCAGAATTCATCATTCTGCATTTTGCCCCTAACTACAGGATCAATTCTGCAAAATGCAGAATACTGTACCATTTCGATCAATTCAGCTGGGGAGGGGGGACAGGGGACACAATGGACAGAATTTTATTTCCGGCAACCGGCTGGGGGACCAGGGACAATTATTGAAAAGTCAGCCAGGGGTCAAATTCAGCCAGGGTTATATGCGGCCAGGGTCATATTTGGCCATTTTTAACCCTAGCCACTCCGGAGGGGACAGGGGACAAGCAACCGATTTTGGCCACGTCCACAAGGCTGGGGACAGGGGACGGCCAAATTGATCAAAATGGTACAGTAATGAATTCTGACAACATTTTGCAGTTTGCAAAATCCATTGAGAATTTATCATTCTTGATAAATTCTGCATCTTGTGAAATTAAGGTAGAATCTTACATTCTAATCAGATCCTAATTGTTGCAGAATTCATGCAAAAGTAAAATTTGTATCAAAAGTAAAATTGAGGCAGAATTATTTAAGAATTAATTATTCTGCTAAATGCAGATTTTTATGATCCTGCATTACATTTTGCATCAATTCTGCATCCTGCAGAATTGGTGGCTTCCAGGAGTGTCATCGTCCATGCAAACAACTGAGGATATTAGAGTTAGATCACATCTTGTTTGTAGATGAGGGGGTGGCACATCTGGAGATGGGCAGTGCAGATGAGATCGCCAGAGAAAGATTGTTACCGCTTGATGTACTCATCATCAGGTCTGGGACATCAATTGCACTTGTTACATGCTTGCTGCATCCGTCTTCACATAAATGTGGAAACGATATGGAGATTGACCTTGTCAATATCCTCTGGAACGTTCGCCGATTTCGCCAGGTTACTCCATGCTTCACTCCCTGTTGAACATCCAGAAATGACACTTATGAATGACGGTACGCTTTTAACTTTCAAGACAATTCCTTACTCAAATAATATTTTCCTGCAGTCGATTTGAAAGCGTATCAGAAGTTGCCCCCCCAACACCAATTCGACCTTTCTCAAGTTCCATACCTACAAATTCTCAAAGTTAATATTGGCGTACTTCAAAAGATGGAGGATCCTCTACCTTGGTTGAGAACTCTACTGGAGTCTGGGAGCTCTTTTTCGAGACCGAATGCGATTGCCAAGATATGGATCATATATTCTCTCTATCTCCCGGTTCCTTACATGGATCATTCACTCAAAACGACCATTTTCGACAAATGGGCCGACATAGATGCTCTTCTTTGTGGCACAGGAAACATTTTTGAACTGGGCCAATACGGGTCGCATGCGTATGAAAGGTTGCAAGAAGTGAAGTTAGAGTGTATGCTTGAAAATCCGATTGGAATTGGGGTTGCTCCTGGATTATTGAAGGGAATGGATTTGGATAGCCCAGAGCTGGAGAAACGAGGGATTTTGAGTATAAATGCATTTGATACAAGTGGTTGATGACTTGAAAAGGCGGTGGGTGGTGAAAATCTTTGTATTTATTTGAGTAATTACAGACAGCTGTGGCTCGAGAAAGAATTGTTTCGAAATATAGACAGACGTAACTGCATAAAAATGTATGGCTCTTTCAAAACATCGTCCCGTAGTAGGTTTTTGAAGGTAGACGTTCTGCAGAGACCAACTAGACTTTAATTTTGCCGTGTTGTTTAACGTCCATGCACGTGGAAACATCTGGTGCTTGACGTAGATATACGCGGCGCCTTCCATTGAGCGAGAATAGAGGATATATATACGACTCGACGACTAGTATAAATGTTCATTGTTGTGTGAAGAGGTTGAACTTGTAGTCACGCGGGTGACTCATTTTTGAATGTCACAATGCGTCACACTAAATTTGGTCGGTCAACAAAGACTCAACATATCCAAGTTCACGACGCGTGTTTCTTTCTTGTTGCCGCCTAATAGTATTTCCTTCAAAAAGTCATGTCTGCCCGCAGGGTAGCAGTTGACGCGAAATCAGAAGAACCGGCTAACCCAACTTATATTGACTTCCCAAGGGGCGATGGACAACCAAGTACATGGCCTACAAATACGACTCGCATTGTTGATAGCGAAGGCCAAGTCAACTTTTTTGATCCTTTACCGGTTTCGCACAGTCAGGCTATTAGATGGCGAATAGCAGTGGCGAGTGCGATTGCGAATGACTTGCAGATGGCTGGTGCGTTCTTCTACAACTCGCTGACACACATCTGAAACCGTTTTTTTTGTTGTTCCAGAGGGGCCATCGTATATCTTGAGAGATTTTCCTGTAGGATATGGCTTTTTTGATCATAATAAAGGGAATGAAGTTGATCCTCGACATGACTTGTATCTATATGGTGGGTTTCTTGATAGATCTTGGCCAGGTCTTCATCTGACTACCAAAAGGGCCCGTCAAGAAACGTTTTCGCTCGGTCAATGAATTTATACCACATGCTATCTGGCTGATGAAAGATCCTGCTATACATAACTGTGCTTGCAAATACTGCAGCAAAAACAAAAGCCAGAGGGAAATCACCGCATCGATGAGCAGTATATTACGTTCCTCGCCAATGACTGCATCCCCAACACCAAATAGAACGAAAGGAGTCCGCGACAAACGCACTCGTGACCCAGTAATGCGACTGAAAGAACCCCGTCTCCGCGAAAAAGTCTATGCCGCCGTTCAAAAAACCGTTAAACCGCTAAAAGCGTCGGCTAATGTGCTGAAACATGCCATGCTTGTTGAACGTAACAACGACCTCCGAGCAATCCACTCAAAAACATCCATGGCTCTTAGACGGTGGTTTAGAGAAGGTGAAGTGGTTTGGTGCGCACTTCCTCATGCCATTGTAGCTCCCGTCCCAGAAAAGATCGAGATTCAGTTCTGGCCCGCAGTGATTGAAGAAGTGCTTTTAAAGACGAAGGCTGTCCCACGAGCAAATAGTTTGGAACTTTCGACTACGGCTTCCCTTGCTCATGGCCCGCCTATGGCCAGCTCTTCGGCCGTCCAACTTGATAACATGGATGAAGAAGATGGGAGAGGCATCGTGCTAGAATCCAATGATGATCCTTTGCATTATACCATTAATCAGTGGACAAAATACAAAGTCCGATTTCTGGCCGTTTCACATTCTTGTAGCATCGACGACGTGGATGTTCTTCCTTACCAAGCACACATGCCTCCAGATGAGCTCATTGCGTTCATGACTCAAATTCCACCGAATGAGCTTCATTTCGAAAAAGAAATCTTTACTCTGTTTAATCCTTGTCCTGGAGATCACGCACCTTCTTTCTCAGATGCCGCTTCTCCATACGCAATGGCCCTTCAGATTGCGTCGACACTCTCTTCCTTCTGGTGTCTCACAGATGAGTTCGAGATGAAGTATACCCTGCAGGCTCGGCCGCCAACACTGCAACCTTCCCGCCCTCTACCTGCTCCCGTTCCTGTCCATTCATCATTACAATCAGCGATTGAAGCAGCCGGTCGACACAACGCCCAACTATCAAACAATTCTATGATGTCAAACTCGACCTTTTATCAAAATGTGTCCAGCACCACTCCCCACATGTCCCAAGCGGAGCTGCAGAAAACATCGACACAGATTCTTGGCATTCCCAGTCAATCAGAAAACCTTTCCCAAACCAGATTTCAGGGTCTTTGGTGGGGAACAGAAAGAATTTGGGTGGACGACTTCATTAGATTGAAAGTTCCCCGTCGAAGCATTGCGCCTGAAGGAGCGGCGAATATATTGCCGCCAGCAGGTGCTGGAAAGCGGCGGTTAGAGCAATGTCTATCTGACAAAAGGGATCCGGCCGAGTTCACGGCCGGGACTCGTGGAGTCTTCATGAGGTTGGACGGACTGTATGCGGTGGAGGTGCCCAGAGATGACAGTTCTTCTGGAACTACGAAAGCTGTTCGGGCTTGTGGCATGCTATATGAAATTGTTGAAGAGGACTGGGAGGATTTAAAAGACTCAAAATCTCCGGAGGCACTTTCAGATAACTTGGCAGACCAAAGCCAGCAAACCGTGGGTCCTTCACAAGCTGGTCCTTCGTCCTCGACGGCCCCAGCTCCTTCAAATGCTACACAACGACCACAACTTGACGGTGCTGCACCCTCGACTGAGGTTCAACCGGTTCTGACTACAACCCTGTCGTCTCCAAACCCCGGTCCCGTTCAATCAAATCTTCTGCCTGCGGCACCAGTAGGATACAAACTGCGTCCAATTCTGGAGCCAGAGTGCGAACTTGTTGTGGAATTGGGTCTAATAAGTGGACGATATTATCCTAGAATCCTTTCGCATCCACAAGTCGTACCCGCCGTCCGGACAGCATTTTCCCGCAGCGTAGAGGAAGGTGGTGTATCGAGCGCCAACAACTTGTGGGCTCTTGAAGGACTTTCTGGGGGCTATCATAACTCTGTTGATCCTCACAAGTACAAGCGGAGTCGGGTTTCTATGTTACAAGACGCAGACAAGGAGTCGCTTATACAATTACAAGCTTACAAAAGGGATAAATTGGAGGCGATGAATTACGAGGATGATCCTATGGAAATTGATGAAATGTACGCCTGAGGAGTTTTATATCTATTATTAGTTCTGTTAGCTACGTGTGTGAGTGACTGTGACGCTGGCATGATTATGATTGCCACTCAGTGCCGGGTTCTTGTTCAAGAACATCCATATCTTCGCTTTAGAGGAACCGTCGACGCCTGGTCTAGACGTCGCCAGTCTTATACCTAAAAGTTTCTTGTGACGAACCTGGTCTGCGGCGGTGACTTCGGCGGTTCCTCACAACCTTGTTCTCTTGCACCCCTTAGCTTCTTGCTCTCAACATGGGGTCCATCAGTGTGGCATCGTCTCGTAGCTCGAACTATAGTTCTCCATCACAAATCAACCGACCGTCTTCAATATCAATTTTATCTAATAGTTCGGCCTCATCATCAAAAGTGTCATTTGATCTCGAAGATGAAGGTACTTCCCCTTTCACGCGTCAATAAGGATCCCATTTTTCATTCCGTGTTCCAGAGAACGATACTATAACTTCCAGTCGTGCAATGGCCAAGAGGTTGGGAAAACGAAAAAGTCAAGAGTGCGTCGCGACGCTCTCTTCATTCTCGCCTTTTTAAAAAAACGATGTCGGCAGTGATATACGTCTCTTAGCAGTTTCGACGCATATGACAGAGATTTCTTACGCGATATCGGACATTCAAACTCGCATCTTTGGTAAACGCGCACTTTCTTTCGTGGCTAATTAACAAGCCCTCTGAACACCCATCATAGAAATTCAAGAACTCCGTCACAAGTCTCAGTCATCCGGAGATAGTACAAGTACTACCGGTATCATCGACCAGTCACTCATAACCCTGGATGAACGCCTGGGTTCCGTGGAGAAAGGGATTAAGAATATCGACGAGACTTTGGAACCCTTCTTACAAATTTCAGCAACGCCGACTGTATCAGAAAATGGCTCGACGAATGAGATTGCGGGAATACTTCGGAAGCATGCGACAGTGCTATCCGAATGGGAAGCCGTTCAGGCTGAGAGTGATGTTCTAAGAGAAGAATTGAAGGAAGATAAGTGGCTTACTGTGTTCCGGACCGTTACGGATCAGGCAGATGGCATGATGTCAAGTTTGGAAAAGGCCGTCAACCGCTGCCAAGTGAGTATCTATTAATGCATGAGGACTACATACAAATCTTCGTGTGCTCTCAATTCGCAGGAGTTCATATGGCAAGTACACCGGAGAGGTGCCGAAGACTTCCAATCCAATGCTGCTGTCTCATCTCTACGGCATGATAAACCGACAATAAACTTTGAGGTATTCACTTCGCTTCTCGATTCTTACGAGGCAAAGAAGAAGTGGGTAGTTGTTGCCTTTTGATGAGGCGCGTTACTCATAAAAGCTACCTCTCAGACATTACATGCCTGCGACGTCCAAAGTTCTTTCAATCATTGACAAAGGTGTCCGTGATCGTGTTACGAAGAATGGCGAAACTCTGCGGAGACATGCGGAGTCAGCACAACGATGGAAGAGTCTTCGAGACCGTATCTCTCGGACAGACACTGAAATGGAGAACACGCGCAAATATTTTTTGAGTGGAGATGCTGGCTTCAGCGACCAAGACTCCAATACTTCTGGAACCGCCTCGACAAAAAATGGATACCTTGCAACGCCTACAACCGGCACCAGTGGGTCTCGATCGTCAAGAGGAACCAGTGCAGCAAGTATATCTCTTTCTCGTTCAATCTCGCCCTTCCGTAAATTCGCTCGCAAAATTACAGGAAATTCGAAACCAAATTCGACATCAGTGTCTCCCCTCACAATTAAAAAAGCACCATTCACTGATCCACCGCCATCAGCTGCAGGAATGCGACGCCAAAGAGCATCCTTGTTCGATTCTGTGCGTGGATCTGAACCACCGTCGCCGTCTACCCCAGAGCGGCCTAGTCATAAACATAGTCAAAGCTATACACCAGATTCTTCACCTCAGTGCCCCAAGGTCGATGTAAACGCAACAATTACTAGTCGTTCAGGCCCATTGAAACAGCGTTGGAACAGCTCTACGAAGGTGGATCCCGAGGATCGTTCTCTTAAAGGCATTAAGCGACCCCCATCCGCTACTGGGCACTATGGCTACAACGACGATATCCCGCCTGTTCCACCACTTAATGCTTCTTATAGAAGAAGTCTCTCCAGAGCTTCGATGGCGTCATCTCGACCATGGTCTCCAATCACTTCTTCAGTCTCAACCACGCAATCATCGTCTCAATTCCATCCATGCATGCCAATTCTCACTCTACGAACACCTTCTCGAGCCCAAACACCTTCCCGTGCTACCACCCCAAGTTTAAGTACTACTCCAAGAACACGTACACGACCCAAAACCCCCAGTCATATTCCAGCCCTTGCCAAGTCTTTCCGGTCGGTTTCTCTCTCGGGCACCGAGCAGAACGAGGATGATCGAGTATTTCAACGGGCATTTTCGCCTGCTCTTTCCACCTCTGCGCTCAGCACTTCATCTCCCACTTCACACCCGCCGCGACCCCCTAGTCGTTCTATGATCCCTGTCCCCAGTGTTCATCTACACACGCCATCACGGCCTTCATCTTCTCTTTCTAATTTCAGCCGTTCCGAGAGCCCGACGTTAAGAACTTTCAAGAGCTCTGCTATGGGCGCACAGACACCTGAAACAACTCTACGCACTCGACCACGAATGCTAATACATAAACTGCCTCCTTCGAGTTTCAAGGATGGGACCTCGAGTCGGGCAGTCTCGCGACCTGGATCCCGCACAGGAGCTTATACACCGACAATGGACAATTTTCCTTTGCATGAGTATATTGTGGGAAATGCTGCGGATCCGCTTGACGTTGAAGTTGCGAATGTTGTCAATTCGATTGTGCATGGACTACTTGTTGAGCGTGTAGATCCTCCCTTGCGAAAGAATCAAATTCCTAAAGAGGGCGAGGAGATCAAGGCGCAATATGCTTTCACAAATTCATTGAGCAGAAAGGTGGTTACCTGTCGGTTGACGACTCTATCAAGGTCAAGTAAGACGGGCGCAGATACTACGACGACTAAAAAGGTTATGTGTCGCGTTGGTGGGGGTAAGCTTTTAAGAATCTTTCCCATCGTATTTTGGCAAAAGATATTGATATATTTGAAAAGGTTGGCAAGATTTGAGTCAATATATCCTCAACCGTCAAGCAGGTCTCGGATGAGCATCCATTCCCATACTATCCCCGGTATCCGCACGAACGCTATGATAACTTTTCCAACGCAATAATGGTCCCTAGTTGTAATCCTGCACGCATTCAATTTCTCTTTTATACTGTCAAGTACTTAATGTCGTCGTTATGCCTTCCTCGTTGTTATACAAAATAAATGCCGTATATCCTGAATTTTGCATCTTGAACAATTACAGGGAAGACAGTCAATTATCGATTATCGATCAATCTTAGGTACGGACTTGGAAATAAGCGGTAGCTGGATGTTCTCAGACTCTGTCACTTCTATTTCAATTGTACTCGGTGAGTTAGGAGCACCGAAGACATCTTGAATGAACAAGGCTGTGGCTTCCGATTTCTCGTAATTATTGTGGCAGACAAGGGGGCAAATCTTAATCGGCACATAATTTGAAACAGAAGTGGCCTTGGTTCTCCTATTGTCAATTTCTATAAAGCGAAGCATTCAACCTGCATGCAGCATCTCCCTTGACTGCAGACTCCAACATGCCTAGACTTTCATTTACAAACTCAAAGACAAAGTCAAAGTCCGATGGGGTGCCACCGTCGGCAGCGACGACAACAACAACACCTACTACCAAGTCTGCAACCATAAAACGACTCCCTAGCAAGCTTGCAAAGAAAGTGAAGCATGTCCTACACCACGTGATGCATCCCCAAGAACACGGAATTCGAACTAACACGTTCTCTATCACCTCTCCCTCATCACCCATCTTCTACCCCGTTGGCGTTGTCCGTGCATTCCTTCCCCCAGATCAGTCGTCGGCAACCGGGTCCGTGCACAGCCGTGACAGCTGGGACGTCAAGTACGCAAGGGAAATTGACCTGCACAGCATTGAGCCACCTATCAGCCCAGTGGATCACTCAATTGATCTCTCTACTTGTTCAGCTACATACGTCGACATGGCCGACGAACAACCACAAGAAGAGTTCCAGTTAAACCTCCATGAACAAGAACCTTTAAAGGTCACCAGTCCAACGGTGTTCGTTGAGGCGGAGACGCCTGATCCCTTCCTGATCGATGATAAAGAGGAAGAACACCCAGTCTCTGAGGAAGCAGTGGATGAGGAGCAAGCTTCATCTGACGTTGTGATTTCACCAACGCAAGACGTTCCCCTCGATCTTCCCTCCTCACCACAAGCCACAGCTCCTCTTTCAGAAAGTGAAGAAGAGTATGTCCCTGAGGTGTATCTTCCGGCCCTCATTGCTCCTACTATGTTCTTACCCATACCAAACGTACGCCGCCCATTCTCATCAAATCTCTTGACATGGTGGTTGTCCAGAAATTTAATGTATAATACTTGTACTAGACCGATCCTTTGACTACGCTCCTCAACAAATATATATACCCACCTGAAAAACGACCTGCTCGAGATCTAACTGGCGAATGGCAGCGAAACGATTTTCATACTCTTGTCGTGAGTCTTGAGCATCCCCTTGGTCATGTAAGGATTGTCAGTGATACGAGATATCATCTCTCCCTCCCCTTTGCAAATTAGATGACCAATAGTTGGCGAGCGTTAGCGAAGATGGCTCGAGATCGCCTTGTTACATCCGACCCAACAGATCTGACACTCATCCTTGGAGTGAGTTTCTGAAAGTTCTCCTTTCGTCGTGCCAGACCTTATTTATTTATTAATTCATAGCTCTGGCATCTGCGCCTGTCCTGTCTTGCCCGTCTACGCCTTTTTAATCAAACTTCTGCAGAATGTACCAACCTATTCGCTGTCCTCAACGCCATAGATCTTCCAGACACCCGTGAATATGTCTTTGAGCGTCTCCTGCCCTTCGAACTTGGGGTCATGCAGACACGTCTAAGATATTGGGCAGGAGACCATATGGGGTACCTCGATGCGCTGAATGCGTTGCTCAAAAAGTGTAGAATGAAGTGTAGACAATCTGGAAATGATCCAACCCTTGTGCCGATGTGGAAAGAACGCGGAGCCAGGGTTTGTTTGATCATTGCGTCTCAATTGGTAGAAATGAAGGTTCGTCTTACCGTTTTGCGGATTATATTAACATCGCTAATTCTCTCCCCCATCACAGGAGATAATAGCTGCCGCTAAACTCCTCGAACCTTTATGTGAACAAGGAGATGTATCCAGCCCTGCTTTACGTTCTTCTGTTGGAAGGATATATTTACAAGGCGGAAACATCCAGATGGCAACTAAACATTTTTCGTTGGTGGCCGTTGACCCCAATGCCACAGAAACCATGAAGCAGATGAATGCTGCCCTTTTGGCCTCGGCCGAAGGTGACTGGATGAAGGCCAGCAATAATTTAAAAGCGATATTGGAGAAGGATTCGGAAAATTATGTGGTTTGTTCATTTTATTCTCTGGAACTGTTAGGGCTCGGTTGATAACAATACTTTTGTTCTATAGGCTGTCAATAATCTCTCCGTTGCTTTGTTGAGTCAAGGAAAGCTGAAAGAGGTCAGGTTTATTTGAACTCACGCGCTTAAATATTTTTTTATGCTTAATGCACTCTCCTCAGGCTATCGAAGTTTTAGAAAAAGGCCTCAAGGCCTCTCCTTCATCCCTTGTTGTCGTTGAACCGTTTCTTTTCAACCTATGTAAGCCTTCTTATAACCCTTATGGACGATTTTTTGAATAACATGTTTTCCCTTTTTAGCCACGTTATATGAACTTAAATCCACAACTGGATTTGAGAAAAAGAAAGAACTCCTGATTGAGGTGGCTAAATGGAGTGGGGACGGGCTTAAGACACAATGTTTGAAGATGCCTGCCAATTGAAAGGCCTTCATGTCAAAAAATAAATAAATAAATTGCGACCAACCTGACATGGGAGGAAACTTGTTGTAACGTAAATACTCCTGCCAACAACACGATGAAATCTTAAGCCTTCTTAACACATCAAGTTGATAATATCTTAGAAGACTGAATTCACAACTAGCTGAGGGGTATGTATTATAGATATCTAGATAGCGTGTGGACATCCGTGCAAACGATTAACTTCTAGTAGATTCCAGGAATATACTTATACTTGACAACTTGGCAGTAACGTTCCCAATCTTTGCCGTACTTGATTGAACACCTGTATATGCAAATTGGTTCGGATGGGCTTTTTTGGTGAGAGGCTAAGGACATACCGCTCAAAGTCGCGTGTGCACCGGTGTAGGAGGACAGTGATGAAGAAGACCGAGTAGAAATAAGGGATGATAGTGGTAGTACCAATAATAGCACCCCATGTCAGACTCATGATCCAGTCAGCGACATAGTTTGGCTTGCGCGAGTAAGCCCACCAGCCGCTAGTGAGGAGGCGGTTGCTGAGAGAAGAATAAATCAGTCATGGGATAGATGGGAGCAAAATGATTTTTTTTCACCCATGGGCTGTTTGGATAAAGGTAGGGTTTTCCACCAAGCAACCAGGTAATTGTGGGAAGGTTTTGCGGAATTTAGTGATTCCTTGGGTTTGCATTTTAAAGCGACTCTTTTGCGCCATAGCTGTATCCCAACTGTCCAAGTCATCGGAGGTGGGTAAGTTGTCATGGATGAAGAGAACGAAAAACATACATGTAATATGCCGTGCAAAGAACTGTGTAGATAAAGATGTAGCCGCCAGTGGAGAAACGGTATGTGGCAGGATCATGGGAGGCCATGTATACCACCGAATAAACGTAAGACTGGTCATATTCAAGATCAGAAAGCAAGAATCAAATGGTTGTCTCGGAGACTTACGAAGGGGACACCTGAGAAATTCCAGAAGATGACCATGAATCCCCATCTATTTGTGTGAGGTGATTGAGTAATTTGGAAATATTTTAGCCAAATACTCCTTACTTTTCGTGGAACATATCCCAAGTTTGAGGAATACATTCTTCTCCTTTAGCACTGTCGATGGCGTTATAAGTCAAATTTCAGGTTTGACGCCTTCGAACGTACCATGCGTTGATATAAAAACCAGTAGCCAAAATCATAAAGGCCATGTTCTAGGCAAGGAATTTAGCAACGATGATTCTGCCAACTTCCGTACAAGGGACATACGGGCGTAACATATCCGAGTTGTTCGTATTGTTTGCAAGCACCCGAAACAGACAAGAAGAACACGATTACCCAGGGAATGCGAACCTCGGCCCACATTTTTAGGTCAATGGATCCAAGTCGGGGGTTTAAACATGCGCCCATGAAGTAGTCGTAAAAGAAATTGCCGGACATGCGAATTTGTGTTCCGGTTCCGACCGCATACAAATAGGTGAGGAGAGAAACGCCGAAGCCATAGATCATAGAAACCGACATGAGATGACCATAATTATCGATGATTTCGGTGAGACGGAAAATGTTATAGTAGTGCAGGACGGCCGAAGTAGCTAGTGTAGCGTATAATGAGTATAGGGCGTTGCAGTTGTATGTGAGGGTTTTGTAGCCAAGCGAAGGCACTGGAAGGCCTTCCTGTTGGTAACCGGGCATTACCCAAGCAAGAAACAGTTGAAAGAAGAAATTGCCAGAGTAGACTTTCCATCCGTATAAATTTGGACTAGCATCCTATGTGGAGTTAGGAAAGAGCAGACTTTACACTCGATGGGTAATTAACCTTTGCAATATGACCCCACATTCTCCACAGGAACGGTTGGATGTCATCTACTGATGATGGGTAGACGAGCTTTCCGTCGTAAAACCATAGACAAATCCAAAGGTAGTACATGAGGATTGGGAAGCCAGTCATGATGGCGACTACTCCCCATGGACCACCAAATTCAAAACTGCATATGAATGTTTTTTTTACTATGAAGAACTGTAATATTGAGGAGAACCTACGTTTCATGGTTATCAAGACGTCTATCGGCCTCTTTTCCCTCCTTTGTAACGACGAATTTTGAAGGCTGTACTGAGCCGTTAGTCCTTTGACGCAAGCCTGAATCGACAGCCATTATTGGGCAGAAGAAAGAGACTAACTGACGCGACACAAAAAATTGTTGATCGAACCACTTATAACATTTCCATTTTTGGACGCGGTGTCACAAAAGGTTACCAATTTCTAAAGTCAGACTGCTGTCCTCTTCGAATCCACCAATTTCTAGTTGTATTAGCGACTGTCAATACATATGGCATCTTCTGTTTTTTACAAGTTCAGTTCAAGAAAGGACGAGTCGCGAGTGACCTTCGACGGCACTGGCATATCTGTCTTTGATTTGAAGCGTGAAATCATACTTGCCAACAATATGGGTAAGGCCAATGACTTTGACCTTCATATCTTCGATGCCACCTCAAAACAAGGCAAGTATTCTACCTGTATACTTATCAGCCATCTTACAACTCGACGGCAGAGCACAAGGATGACTCCCAAATTATTCCTCGTTCCTCTTCTGTAATCGTCAAACGTCTTCCGGCCGCTCGTCCAGGCAAGGGAAAAGCCTCAATGTATGTGGCTGGCACTCCACAGTCTCTACCACCTTCGGAAACTGCGCTCCGGGGAAGTACTACCAATGGCGGAACCACATATCATAAGGGAGCCATGTCGAAGCGATTTGACGGAAAAGATGAGCAAATGTCCCCTTCCAAGCCTTCTCCACATGTAAGTCTTTTTCATAGCATTTGTCTATAACTCAAGCACGGTTATCCAGTCATCACAATCTTCTGCGCCAAGTAAAGGAGACGAAGCAGCTGCTATGGCAGCCATGTTCCAAGCCCAGAGTCAAAACTGGGAGGAAACTCAAGAAAAGATGTCTCAGTCGGTGTTACCCATTGCGGGTTTTTGTTTACGTAGTAGTTCAAAATCTAATGATGAATGTTTTTTTTTTCCTTTTCTCCGACTGTTCTGATTGAATAGTGCGACCCGTGTGTATTCCAATACTCGAGGGACTGGCTTCCCTCGTGGTGGAAAGCCGCATACACCCAATGTACCTCATCAGGTTCAGAACGACAGGCCTCTGCCGCCCAGCTATGTCTGCTACCGATGCGGAAAGAAAGGTTTGCCTTATCAAAATTATCATCAAGACGTGTAGACCTTGACAACTTTTATAAGGCCATTGGATACAAGACTGTCCTACAAACAACGATCGCGAGTTTGATAACAGACCACGGATAAAGCGAACAACGGGTATTCCACGAAGCATGCTAAAAGCTGTAGAGAACCCCAATAGCGGTGAATTGACTCAGGGAGTTATGGTGACTCCAGAAGGTGGCTATGTTGTAGCCCAACCAGATTTGTATGTCCACCTAGCCATTTGTATTTTTTCATCATTGACTGGTTGGCCAGGGCTTCATGGCAAAAACAAGTTTCACGTCCGAAAGGCTTGACGGCGGCTGAAGTTCGAGAAAAAGTACCAACCGATGCCTCGTTAACTTGTCCAATAGACAACAAACTGTTCCGAGACGCTGTAAAGACGCCTTGTTGTGGTACACTATATTGTGAGGAATGCGTACAGACGCATCTCCTTGAAAGAGATTTCATTTGCCCCAACTGCTCCAAGAAAATTGCTTCGCTGGACAAACTCTTAGTCGACAAACCTACGCGAATGAAGGTATCAGATTATATTGAGAAAGCTATAGAGGAAAGCAAAAAGGAAGGTGGGGAGGAATCAGGAGGGGATGTTCTAAATGGCCAACAGGCGAGCTTACAAGTCTTCTCATTATCTACGAGGTGGGACGTACTAACTCAACATATCCGCAGTCAACGACTCCCGAAGAAGGAACAATGGGAGAACAAGATATTTACTCTGAACAACAGCCTGATCTGAACATGGACATGTCCCAAATGCTAGTTGATCAGATTCCACAACTTCAAGCACAGATCACTCAAATTTCTCAAATGTTGCAAAACGCTAATCTCCCCAACCATGTCCGCCACCAAACGGAAATGCATCATCAACAACTTCAAATCCAACTTTCGCAAGCTCAAGCCATTTCGGCGGCCCTTGCGGTTGCTACTTTTCAACAACAGCAGCAACAAGCAGCTCAGAATGTTGCTAATAATGCTATGGGATTTGGGATGCAAGGTGGTGGATTTCAACAGCAAATGGGGCAGTGGAATAATAATAACAATCAATTCTCGAATCAACAACAGCCTGCTGGTCAAGATTCTGCATATCAACGGTTGCCTGTGAATAACCGACGGAGAAATCTTAAACGGGACCGGCCCACAGAATTCTTTGAGACGACGGCTCCAGATGGTACCAAGATACCGAGATATTGGGAGTAGGGTAGGGTAGGGAGGTTTAAAACGTTTAACAATTGCAACAAGAATTGAACAGTTTTCTTGTGCCATATTTATGTAATGCATATCATCCTCGTATCGTTCAAATAACAATTATAATAATTTCAGACTGAGTATGACATGTCTATATAAGAATTATTATTGTCCTATTGTCCTCAAATATCATGATGTTGAAATTGTAGAGGACCCTAGCGTTTGTATACCCGTAACCCCACTTCCACCTACTTTCTTCAAAAGCATTTGTTGGTATTTCTCCCATGTTGTGATCAACTACAATTCATAAGTAAGATTGGAGGAGCCATAGGAAGCTGAGCACGTACTTCCTTCTGCCGTGAGATCATCCCTTCCAAGAAAGCATGCAACGAATCTTTGAAATCCTCAATTCGCTCCTGCTCGAACCTTGCAACTTCTGTTTTTACCAATTTTGAAACTTGTTCGTACTCGAGTTTCGATTCCGATGCCCTGCGTTCCGCCTTGATATGAAGAGAAACACATGATCATCAGAACTGTAATATAAACGAAATATTGACCACAATCACCTCGGCTATTTGGCTTAACGAATAGCCCAGTCGGTCAGTGGGGATACGTCCTTGAGCCCTATTCTTTTCGTGTGTCTGTTTCGTTCGTAATAGATCGCTTTCAGAGTTTTTCCATGCATGGAATGTACGAATACGTGAGCTAAACGCAAGCTATTGGAAGGGGGGGCGTATGTGTCAGGTCGGTAGTCAGTCAGGTATATCATGAGGGAATCACCCACGCGAACAGAATTAATCAGACGAGCGTATTCGTCAACTATTTTTCGCTGATCAACACACCAGCCAAAAAAATAAAAGGCACCACATACCAGTAGCCATCAAGGTCGTCATATCTTGTTCAGACTGCACACTCTGCAAATCTTGAACTTTACGTTGAATATCCGTTAGACCTGCTAATGACTGGGACAATTGCTTGCCCACATCGGCCGTAGAAAGATCGCTGACGGCCTGTGCAAATTCGCCCGAAGTAACGGCTAGCTCTATGAAAAGAGCGACACAACCATTTATGAAGAAAGTCGAAATTTAAGAACTTTTAAAGTAAACACACCGCTGCGATGCTTTGCAACTAATTCGATGGCCTTAACTAATCCGCGAAGCTGAGATTCCAGGCTATCGAGGTAAATCTTTTGTCTATCAAACCACTTGAAAACAAAACAATCAACCAGGGAAAAGCATAGGCACAAGCTTGTATGCATACCTCGTCAGTTTCATAAAATCTAGGCCCTGTGATGGTTTGTCCAATAGAAGCAATAATGCCTCCTCGTTCATGAGCAATCTCAGCTTTCCTATGCTTTATCTAGATATAAACACTTGTCAATCACTCGTACATTTTATGACATCAACGATAAAAATATACTGACGTCAAGTGCAAACGAGTCGCTCTCCAAAAACATCCTCATATCTGAATCCTTCCCTAACACAGGGTGGTTCGCGGTTTTTTGTATACATTTCTCAAGTGCTAATCGTCGTTGTCGCACAAATTGGTCATCAAATCGACCGAAAGTGTTCTTTTCGGGGACAGGCGGGACGACGACGCCTGGATTGTTGATGGTGAGAGTTTCATATAACCAGAGGAAATCAGAATAACGTCGTAGGACGGAGAATGCGGATTTTTGAAATAGAGGAGAGGTAGTCTGTGTTCAATAAATGTTTACAATTGAAAATGGGGGTACATAGAGAGAAAGGCGTTACCCGGGTGTGAACAGTGTACATGGTGAAAGAGCGGATAGGATCCCCAACTTTCTGTGGATCGTCGACAGTTATCATAAATACAGGTTGGATTCCTTTGTCATTTCGAATTGTTTTTGTAGCTTGAGATGTCTTTTCGAAAACAAGTGAACCAGAGATGAACGGTACTAAGTGTTTACACTTACTGATGCACTATCATCCTGGTGTCTCAATGTCTGCATAATAGGTTTATCATCGTCACTGTCTTCATCCGTCTGGGCTACCTTTGTAGGTGTAGGTAAGCTGGATTGCCATGGAGTCTGAGTTTCGGCCTGCCATCCCCCAAGCGTCTCTCCTCCGAGAGACAGACCAATAACTGACCGTTCCAGACCAGTGGAAGCGTTGTCTAAAGGAGATAGGAAGCTCGATTCCGTTGCCGAAGGTGGTGGTGGTGTTGAAAATGTAGTAGATCCAAAGGGCGACGGTGTTTTCTGAGTATCCAATGTTATGGGAGAAGACGGTGATGACTTGTCAGTCTGAATTGATAAGGTAGCAGAAGTTAGAGAAGGGTAATCCTCCGTAGTAGTTGGCCGAATAGTAGCAGTCTCGGAGAAACTGGTTGGAATGCTTTCCCGAAAGCCTGGTGAACGCATTCGACCCAACGGTTCATCGTCATCGTCATCGTCATCGTCATTATGAGTCGTATGTGCTGGGGAGTCTATCGGTTCACTATGCAATGGTTTAAATTCACTAGAACTTGCTCCAAATTCATTGTCGTTGCTCGAACTATACGAGTCTAGTGAACTGAATTGTTCAGATGTATTGTCAAATGCATGAGAATCTGTTGCTGCGAATGGTGTAGCCCAAGGATCTGGAGAACTTCGTTGCTTTGCAAAGGGATCTGCAAATGGGTTATCTTCTAGAGCATGTCGTGAAGGTGCCAGTAGATCGTCGAAGCCGTCCATGAAGTTGCAAGCAGAATTTGCAGGGTCTGTCACGCCTATCATCAGGATTTATGTAATTTATCAATTGAAATTGCCAAAATCGTCGACGTCTTGTAGAATACGATGTAATAACATTCAAGGTGAGTGAGAGGTATAGCACAATACAAAGATACAGCAGATGGAAACTAACTCGAAAAAATATTCAAAGCTTGAAATCGTGATTCATGAGGCATGATGGGAGGGGGAACCAATAGAATAGTCTAGGACATCAACTTCTCTCCCCACACTAGCCGATGTCGATGAGCGCGGTAAGCCCCAATCAAAGCAATCCAGAAAAGACGTGCACAGATAAGGAATGAAATAATGAAAAGGGAACGCATGTATAACTTCCAACGCCAGGAGACTGGGCTTGTGGAAGTGAAAATGATCTTTCGCCAGCGTTCGTAAAATTCGGTGTTCAGCCACGTCAAATCAGAGACGAGTATTTTCGCCTGAACGATGAGATGAAAGCTGAATACAAGTATATCTGAACCACAACGAACCTTTGCTCTACCAGAGTCATAAACCACCCGGATATCCGACACCTGAGACTGGGTCGTAGGGAGTGTCTCCGATAGTTCATTCAGAGTCTTCATAGATTGGTCTAGTTCGCTCATGATTTGTGGAACTTGGTAATTGACTGCCCGATCAGCCCGTCTGGAGTCGCGCTATGTATAGGTTCAGCATGATATTCTTCGAGCCCGGAAAATATATGATATACCTGTAGACCAGAAAATACCTCTTGCAACAGTGTATCAATCGTCCTGAAGTTACTTAGGCCGTGTGTCAACCTAGACTGATGAACGACGCGGATGAGAAAGGAGAATGACAGCTGTGGAATATCGCCCACCTCCAGCTCTTTCAACTGATGTTGATACTCAATATTCTTCTTGGAGACGTTCTTCAAGGCACTCTCTATTCGACTGCACTCCAGATTAGCCTTGGCATCCTAGAGAGACAGATGAATAGCTCACGTTGTAGAGACAGTGGGAGCAGCATTTGAAGTATTCCAGCTGTGGCGCGAGACTGATTGGCCTTGTTCTTGAGAGTTTCGAAGTCTGCTCGAGGACATTTAAATAAATGAGAAGAGAAGAGAAGGAAGAGAAGGATAAAAAGGAGAAATTGAGCAGGAAAGGAGCTTTTACATACGTAAATTGAAATACATTGACTGGGTCGATCAAGTGACTGTCAGGGGATCCGGACCGTCATCACCTGGTTTCGCAGGAACGTGCCCAACCTACGAAATCCATAAAGAACCATTCGGCTATAGTTACAGTATGTATTACATTATTCTCCCAGCACCTATTTGATTAAATGAAATGAACTGATAAATCCCAATCTTCTTCCTTCGTAAAAGTGCGTCTGGACAAAGTCTATATGAACAAGCTAATACTTATCCAGCTGAAAATAATCACTTACTGAACCATTTTAATTTCTCGTCCCTTCCTTAAACTAAACATATATGGGGTATGCAGACGAAGCATACTCATGCTTATGCATAAATCCATAAGGATACCTTGCTTCATTATGCCGTCCTCCACATAGCTATATCGAATAGAAGAATCCGAGAGGTTTTTCATTGCAATTGGGATTCGATTATTGGGCCATGGCTCAGAAGGTTCGATGCACGCCTCAGCCGTGGCTTGAATCTGAAGGGGTCCATCAGCTAAGATGTCTAAGAGGAATACAAATCGACATACCCCAAGTACTTCATCTGAGATTGAAGGGGTATTCTTGGATGTTCCACCATAAAGGTCGTCATGGCGACAATTAGGGCATGTAAAGCTTCGCTCTGTCAACTCCAAGTCATCTACGCAATGTCGATGATGCCACTCGCAACACTTTGGGCATTGTATCGTAGGCACAGATTCGTCATCTGCCAAAATCAAAATTTAATTGTGAGGAAGAGAAACAACATGGTGACGAGACTAACCCTCTCCTCCGCATATACAATTGAAAATTTCTACATCTTTTACGACCCGGTTGCACACCGGACATATTTCGTGGGGAAGGGGGGTAGAGTGGGACACAATGGCACTGCGCGTAATACTTGGGGTCAAAGTAATTTCAGTGCGATTGTATCCCGGACATCGATGAACGGTTCTGGCTGCATAGCGACCACGACGACGATGAAGTCCATGTTCAGATGACGCCGTAAGATCATCAAGAAAAGCCTTGAACTCGAGACATATTTGCTCCAATGAAGAATTTTCCTCATTTTCGTGCTTCCACACCAATTCTCGCCGATGTCCACCTATGGATAACTTTCCAAGAGACTTTTTTGAAGATACATTCATTGATGATATAGCTGAGGTCGAAGCTGTCTCATGTAGATCCTCGTCACGATCCTCGGAGAAGGCAAAGGCTTCCTCAGTCTCTAAAGTATCATCATATGTTCGATCTACTTGACGCCCTGGAGAATCCATATCAATTGTCACTGATCAGTGCAGTGTCGCCAGATAATTAACAGACACTCACGTTCATAATGAGTTTGGCAGGCTGCATCAAACGTCTAATATAAGAAAAGTCATTCAACGACCTCCACGAGTCGCAAGATTTCGAATTTACCTGTTCACACAATTCATGGAAAATAAGCAGTGGCCAGTCCATTTCACAGAGCGATAATTGCTCCTGGTCATCACTCTGGTCGTCACTCTGGTCATCGCTCTGGCCATCACTCTCATCGTCGCTCTGGTCATCGCTCTGGCCATCATTCTCACTCTCATCGCTCTGGTCACCACTCTGTTCATGCGCGATATCCGGATCGAAGCTAATGATTACTTCTCCTTCAAGGTTTAGAAATGTGTGAAAATCCTAGGATTTCTGTTATCGGGGAAACTCAAATGGCCCTTTAATTCTCACCTCTGGATCTGCAGTTTCAAAGGGATAATCCACGCCCCGAAGGTAGTCCAAGCCCGCCTATAGACCACTTTTCAATGATGGGTGACATTGAGCAGTTCTCAAAACGAATCTCACTGAGAGTCCGATAACCTAACGGCGTCGGGTTAGAATATTCACCGAGTCTATGGTTCGCGAAAGACACGATACCGTCCGAAGACCTAGAATTATGCTTTTCCTGAGATCCTTCTCAAGAGCCTGAGCTATACTGACTTCCAGGCCCCCTTCAAATCCTGCGCATGTTTGTGCAATTAATGATTAGTATTAAGAAATAATTCAAACAAGTTTGCACGAACCCCCATTGAAGACAAGGAAAGGAACTTCGCAATTGAGAGGCGAGACTCCAACAATATGGAGAAATGTCGGATGCCTAGTTCAGAGAATGTCAACGGCAAACTCTCTCAATTTTAATGTAATTTTTTTTTACATGACTTTCTTATGGAACCTCGCGGCCTCCTGCGCTCGCTTCACGAGAGGATTAAAGATGGGCGATACTTTTCAAAAATTTATCGTACCTCTTTGGCTAGAGGACCCTGATAGACCTTTACGACTCTTGCTCTCCCCGAGCTATTGTCGGAATGTAATCGATATCTTCCATGCTTGTGTATTTCTCGGTTAATGGAGATGTCTTCGAAAGCGACCTGTACATAGACATCCGCTGTTCAGCTAATATGTGGCCAACGATGTTGGTCATTCAAGATATACCACGCGCATCCCTGGAACGATACCCTGGCTAGATTCTATGGATTCATTTAGTAAATTTGACTTTCTGTACGTCATTATGAAAGGGTGTAAGAAGTAATACTTGCCCTGACTTGATACCTGTTGAATGGAAATTTGTCCACCGTAGAAATTTCCCCCAGCAATAACAAAATCATGGGCGTTGGATAATATTTCGCCGCTTAAAGGATATTATATGAGTAGCATATATAGTTGCAGAGTAGATGTCTATGAACCTTCTGATGACATCTGCATTATTCATTAGACTGGGTGATGGGTGTTTGAGACTGAGCAGTGCGCATAGGATCCGCCTTAGCTGGCATTTTTCCGCACATCTAAAATGCATCAACTTTGCTTGAGATTCGAAAAAAAAGTCAAGGGTGCAATTGGAAAACCTTAGAGTTGCCAGCTCGTATCTCGGTATTATATTGCTGAAAAACGGGCAGATGGAATGCACATGAGTACAGATATAGATTTTTGCCCTCCTTTGCACATACCTCCGCATCGTCAAGGACGGAGGTTAGTCGCTTTTCAAGCTCAATGTATCGGTTCGGCTTTGAGTTCCATAGAAGAGCATAATGTAAAACATTGCGTTGCGTTTCCGTTTCAATGAATACACGAATTTCATGCAGAACTCTAAAATGATTGATGTTAGTGTTCGAAGCTACATTAGCAGCATATAAATATCGGATTCCCTACCCTGCGAGGTGTGCTATATGTTTAGGCCATTGTGGTGCTTCCTTTTTCGCTTCAATCAACGTCGATATCTGCATTGTCACCTTGACAGCTCGTTGTGCTAGAGTTAGTGTTATTTCTTTGTACCTGCAATGTAGCGCGAGGGCCCGTAGAACCGACTGCAATATGGCTTCCGCAGACAGTAGAGCAGGAGAGATTGTGAGGTTGGCAACCTGGACCTAAACACATACCTAACAAATGAAGCCGGATTAATACATGGATTGAAACTTAAAGATAGTACCTCCAGGCTCTCCACGGTTGTGACAAGCTCAGACTTGCTTGATAAAGGTCGATCTGTGAGAGACCTGGCGCGCAAATGCTGCATTTAGTCCTAACGCTGTGGACCTTGCTTTAGCAAAAATGACTGAGCGAAGCGAGGTCACCAACGTCCACCAGAGCAGACTGTTACATAAATGTAAGGTAGCATACAGGGGTCATCACATGATTGTTGACTGTGAGTGCAAAGTATTAATGAGCAAGTGGAAGTGTAACTCTATCTACAAAATCGTAGGTAACTATACTGTGGATGAAGTATAATAAGGAATATAAGATAACGCCCAGACATATGCGTAAATGATGAATAAATTGGATTGCGAAAGGGAGTGCTTCTCCCCACCTGGTTCGGAAAAAAATCATGTACAAGTCCTCGTAAAAAAATTTCAATCCACCAGCCCTTCAGCGTCCGGCACTTGTTTGCCACAATCGAGGACACTCAGGCCTCAGGTCTTGCTCGGACTCCTCATTTCTGAATTGGTTTGGATCAAACGATTGGGCCGCTATCTCAGGCCAATTAAATTGCTCCCGAAAGACTACACCGTCAGGGTGACCCAGCTCAGGCTCTGGCCAAATCTTTCGGCGCGATTGGGACCACGCACAGACCAATCCCTTCTTCCGAGATCCAAGCCCGGGCCTTAGGCAGAATTTTGTACCGACGGATTCCTTGTTCCATCATTTGCTAGAGACTCAAATACCTTACTTTCATTCTCATTTGTCTAAAGACGCTTATCCGGCCTTGTACAGTATCTGGAATGGTGCGGTGTCCGCGGCTGTCCCAAGCTGAGGCCTGTTCACCATTAATAAGGCCTTTTCTGTAAGCGTCCATGAAGGCTTCGAGTTGCAAATCTATGAAGACCAATTAGGCGCGAGATAGTTCTCTCGATCGCGATCTTGACCTTTCAGCTCAATCTGCGAAGGCTTCTTCAACTTGAATCTTACAATCATTCTGAGTGCCATTCCTGCTGTTACTTACAACCATTCGGGAATTCGAATGTTGTTGACTGGGAGCACCATTATCTCGCACGCTGCCGCGCACCAATCGCCACCGCGTTAACTTTCTGGCATATGGGCGGTTGTGTCAAAATCCGAATGGTCTGAATCATATTTGCACTACATATCACATGGGTGCAGATGATTATTCCGTGTTTTTTTTGGCTGTGCACTGGAGGGAGCGAATGTCTCCTAAATTTTGAGTAGTGTGTGTATACACAGCCGTATTTGGACTCATTAACGGCTCTTGTGCCAAGTATAACCCTCAGATACCAGCATCATGAGGCATCATAGGGCATCATGCCCCTAAAGTTACTCAACTTGTTACACGTTGTCGGTGTATTTCTGCTCATAGTAAATATCCGACGATTATGATGTGAATATCCGTTGGGATGTATTATATATAGAGAGCACTCGGTATGTACATCAATCTTCATGTCCATTCCGAAGATTAGAGTTCTATATGTTCTGGCAGAGATGATGGGGTTTGGTGTATGGGTTCCAAAGCAGAGTTTTGTGCACCTTCTATTTCAGACTTATCAGCAAGGGTAGATGATGGATCCGGCATTTTTGATATAGGCGTAATAGAACTGAGAACGGCCTCTGTCGTTGCTGTGCTAGAACTGGCAGCCAGTGATATTAGAGAAGCCACCACAGATACTGCGGTGGCGGATAAGCTCGATGGTTCTCCCACTGAACTTTGAAGCAACTCCTCGTCAGAACTGAAGTCCGGCAAGAATCTTGTCCACCAGAAAGCAATCCTAAGCCCACGGTCGATGATGCGCTGTTTCAATATAAACAACACGACAAGAAGGAAAAAGACGAATCCGGAGATGATAAGGATTCGGTCGAGCCAGTCAGATTTCTCAAGTGCGGTGATGAGTTGTTTAGAGGTGGACATGACACTATTAAGAGCATCGTGTTGGAGAGATGTAGAGCGGAGGGTAGCCGTAGAAGAGACGAGCATTTGAGTGGTTAGGACTGAACGCTCAAGTTCGGCTTGCATCAAGGAGACGGTGCGTCGGAGGGCGTCTGTCACATCGGAGCTGGCTTTCATGAGGGCATCGTCCCTGTGCAGAGTGATTAGCAGCCGCTGAAAGATTGATGGGAAGGGTTACGCATACGTAGATTTCTCGCTTGAATCTTGTTTATCTTTCAATACAGAAACAAAAGCAAGCAAATCTTCCTTATTCGATTTACTCCGTGCATCAATATTCCGTTTTGAGGTAAGCAGGGCGACTCGGGTCTCCTGTCGTAAGCTTATATCATAAATGAGTATATCTGAATGAACAAGATTAGAAGGGGTCCTACCTTGCCAATTTCTTGTTGAAATCGTCGACAATTCTACGCAGTTCTCTTCTCTTCTTTTCACCTTGTAGGTCATCTACCATAATTTCGAGTGCCTGAAATCAATCCTCTGAATCATGGAGAGGATCACAGATACTGTTTCGAATGAGCTCACTTCAACCTGCCGCGTTACAGCAGCAGTGTCCACTCGTAGCTCCTCTGCCAGCGTTTGCTGTAGTGAAAGCGGACCAATGCATTGGCGGAGCTTGGGCAATTCAGATTCTGTGAGATAATTGCATCTGCGTTCCACAGCAGATATGAGAGACAGAACGTCTTCAGGTAAAGTATTGAGAATAGGTGCCATTATTAAATTTTCAGCAGCCGGTGGGTGAAACGAAAAGGGGTGCCGGAACGGGAAAATCCGATATCCACAACCTCACATTTTTTACTCGGCCCCCTGCATATCTCCCCCTTGATGGCAAGGCTCAGGAGTCAGGGGTTTTGAATAGACCGACAATTCGGATCTTGCAGGCAACGTATGAAATTGCTTTAAATTCGTTGTGGTAAGTAAGGGCATGCGACACCATCCATCTGACAATCAGTGTACCTGGATTTCTCATGAGCCTGTCAGAGCCACATTGAGGCACGCGGCACTACAGCAGACTGCAGCCTGTGCCAAGCCTGCTAGGCTCGTGACCAGCCGGTTCTTACTAATCAAACGATTCGGGCTCCGAAAGGTTCTGTAAGAACCGGCTGGGAGCAACGGGGAAGATTTAAGGGAGTCACACTTGTCACAAAAGACTTAGTGAAATTTCGCATAATTCTAAGACATCTCTATCATCTAAATCATCCTCGCTCTTGTCACTTGAGGTTATGTTTCCACATTCAGTGTCCATGTCCAGTGCCACATAATCAGCACCCCATTGTAGCAAAGGTAGGCTCATCTTCAACAGCCTGTTGTCTTCTTTTACAACGACGGTTTTTTCGGTATTAGAAAGATGTTACTGTCCTCCCTCCGAGTCTACACCCGGCCCACCGACACCCATTCCGGTGTTCGTACCTGTCACGGTTATACCTCTCGTTTCGACAACCATCACTGCTCTCCTACTCGTCTTATGTACAAAAAAAAAAATTGGCAGCAACATTTTCTTTGGCTGATGCTTGAACTACCTGTTTCATTCATTGTTGTGCCTGAAGGTTTCGGAATGCATCATTATAGTCAGAAGCTGGGTTTTTGTTTCCTTCAATGGCCCACTTCAATGACATTTTTTACAGGCTAATCGTCATCATCCAGCACTCACCCTTTTTGGATTGTGTACACCTTGTTTTTGTCAAGACTCTCGACGAGCGGTAGCAATGAGGTTTGCAAAGTGCATGTCGTGTCCTTTGGTCAGTATATCATTAAAATTCTTTGACAGTTGTTGGTCGTTTCGAGCCTCAAGAAGTGCAATAAGTATTTTTGGCGTTCGCCAGGTCCCAAATCTGTGAACGTTAATCCCACCTTCACACTACTCAACGCTCTCACATATCTCGCAACGCCCATCCATTCTCGAACACACCCATTGACATCAACATTATCAGCGCCACCTACACTACCGACAACACCAATGACCCATCATGTAGCAACACATCTCGGAATGTAACCATACTCAAGGTTCATGATGCCATACCTTCCAACCTACTACTCACCTTAACCATACTATATACCCACCTTCCACTCCCAAATACCCCTCCAACTCAGTGGAAAACACCGTCTCACATACCCAATACTAGCTCATCATCTCAAAGCTTACACTCAAACTTACCTTCTCGGGACCCTTCTCATCCTCAGTAGGCACACTTATGGAATATATATAATGTTAACTCTTGTATTTGATAGCATGTACATAAAAATTTGAGGAAACACTGAGGGAATTGCGGAAATGAGAAAAAGCTACATGAGTGCGAACACGAATTTTGGCTAAGTCCCTGTCACAAATTGGGACCCCCTTAAAATCTCCCCGTTACTCCCAGTCGTTATGCGGTGTCCCTTATTTTCAAAGTCCGATAGGTGATGTTGTCCTTGTTGTTATTGATGTTGCACCTGTTTGGATGCAGACACGGCATAACGTACTGGTAGCGAGTCTACAAGCCTGCGCTGAGGACCCGGGCTCTTGCAAATAAATAGGCCTAACACTGAATAGTGTCCATCTACTTTTCGACAGTCAGCAGTCCGACACTCGGAACACAGGCGCTATGCATTCGACGAGCATCTCGTTATTTCTTATCGTTGTATCCCTCGCGTCCACATCGCTAGGTCAGTGAAAATTCGATACCTGAACTTGTTGGCACTGACTCAGAGTTCTGCTTTGTGCTAGGGCTTCACCATCTGGTAATAACAGCACGAAGTTCGTTGGAAGTGATCCTTCCACGACAAACAACTTCAGGTCCAGTGAGAATTTTCCTCCTTTTCGCTGCCTTGAGCGATACCTTATTGTAATCCTTTTTTCTCGAATGGTAGTGCACTTCAATTTGTCAGCCTGTCCAGACGACGGTGATGGTGAGTTCAAAATTTCCCCCCACAGAAAGTAGGTACAATATCTCACTCAATTTTGCGTTACTTTCCAGAATTGCGCCACGGCTGATTGCCTCTGTACCACCGCCGTCTTCGAAAGTCTACAGACTTGCATTAATTGCGCCGTTTCGGCTGATCCCTCGGTCACCGTTGTTTCTGCTGCACAGAGCCTCATCGACTGTGCGTATCTTTTTTCCCGCTTTTCGAGTCCATTGGCATCGGCTTTTCCTTTCTGGCTCTTTTCTTTTTTTCCGATTATTTATGCATTTCATTCCCAGCGTTTGCCAGCACATGCGCAACGGTCACTGGTCTTCCATCTGTTACGATCTCTGGTACAAGCACGCCGAGTGCCTCAACGCGGCCATTAACTAGCACGCCGGGTGCCCCGACGCAGCCACTAACTGTCCCCACAACCATCGTCCAAACCACCATCCGACCGTCATCGATATCATCTGCCACTTCTAGTAGCAGTGTTTCGAATGCTGGGAGCAGCAGCGCCGGGGGCTTAACACTGCCAACTGGTAATGCTTCGTCAAGGGGGGTGGCTTTGCATTGGACTGGAGCTTTGCTTGGGTTGGCTGGAGCTTTGCTTGGGATGGCTGCGGGGGGTTTATTAATATTTTGAGAACTACTATGGCGTATTTCACTCTCTTGCTCTTGTCCAGCCTTCGTTTCCCTTGAGACTTGATTATTATGAAATTCAATTTGGGCCTGGGACCAGTCTCCCGAAGGCAGCCCATATAAACAAATCGTTCCATCTATGGTCTGCTTGATCGCGCCTGTCTTACCGTCAGCGCTCAGCGCTCAGCTTTCGTGCCGTGGGAATATGAACTTGACCCTTCACATGATCTTCTGGAGGCACGTGCAGTATGTCGCTCCTTCCATCGATGAACATACTTAACTCCATGCCTACGGTGGACTTCCGGCCCAGTTCAATCTACGACTCCGATCCATACCATCTGGTGTTCAAGGTATTGTGTCGGTAGCACAACGAGAATGCATGGATTTTTTTGGAAATCTAGCAGCTGCTGATGGGCACAATGATAGATCACCCTGGTATCTCAAGTACAACTAACATATACATTGATATAAAACTTGTTTTTCCCATCCCAGTTCATAATATCACGAATAGATCAATACCATCGAGTAGTTTACTGATTCCTTCGATCTGGACACCATGCGGGTGAGGGTCATATGGGAGGAGTTTGGCAAAAATTTGGCGGCAGAGTGCATGGCTGTTTGATGAGCCAAATTTGAATGCCCAGTTTTGTGCCTCAGGGCGATAGGGCGCGTTCATATCTTTACAGGAAAGATTGAGGCATGTTGACGCGTAAATTTAAATTACATTCACTTGGCATCAAATGCCTCACGTGATGACCGAAAACGCTGAAGGTTGAGGAACCCAACCATCAGAAACAGACTAGGGACCATGTCACATTGTTGAGCTACTATATATGGTTGGGACATGCAAAATTTTGATGGATCATTTATACTGAGCCCCAGAAGTTATATTATCCTATGATAATTTACATAACCATTCTTAGATACAATAAGCACCTTCAGTAAAAATATCAAATATTTTGAATAAGAAATGGCGACGTCGGGCAATGACCGATTTTTTATGCAAAAAAACGAGTGATGCAAAACAGGACCCCGGGCAATAGGCCAAGAGGAAGGGTCCGAATCCGGACAGGATTTGAGGTTTTTTTACCGACAGCTGGGGTCAATCCGGACAAGATTTGCCAAAAAATTTTAGGCAGCCAGTGCCGGAATCCAGACAAGTTTGAGGAAATTGGGATAGGTTAGGTTGCCTATCCGGACAACTTTTAGGATGCTAAATATACTATGATATAGTGTAGTCTGTTGAGTGTACAAAATGAGCGACAATATTGGATAAGCTGCTGGTTCTGATTTTTCTTTCTTTTTTGTATGTTATTCTGGACTTAAAATAGTAATAATTTTTTTGTAAAACAAAGATTTGGAGAAGGCCATCTCTCAGTTAGGCATTCTTGACCTGTTTACTCATAGACGATAGGATACACTCATTCTAAGCTAGAATTGTGCTTTTTGAGCCAGGCGAGAGCAGTACAGATATTTTTTGAGCCCTAAGAGGCCTGATCTACCGATCCGGACAAAATTGGGCCGAAAAATAGCTAGGTCGACAATCCAGACATTTTTTCGGAAAATTTTGGGAACCTAGGTGCAATCCAGACAAGAATTGCACTGAATCACAAATTCCTGTCCGGACAAAAACTTGAAATCTCAGACCTTGCCTCTTGGCCTATTGCCCGGGGTCCTTGCAAAACGCCGTCACAGGCAGGTCACGGATGCATTCGGGCTCCGAAAGTCGGGCCGAACATTTTACATGGGAAAGAGCAACCAGGGTTGTCGTTCTTTAGGGATCAAGGGTCTTGCGGTCTTTAAAATCCCCATGGATTGTCACCTTTTGTCACGCTCTTGACCTCCCTCGTAGATATTTGCATTCTTTCATCCTCAAAAATTGTTTGCCCAGTCCAAAAAAATGTTTTTAATACAAAGGAACATGTATTCTATATTGTCATACCAAGACCCAGCATTTTTTAAGCGCGTACAGTCGTGTTCCTGATGGGATCAATCTTTACACTAAGCAAAAAACATTGTATTTTGCAGTTTGTAGTTCATCCACTCAGCGTAAGGCTCAAATTTTTTTGCAGATTCATTTATTTAGTACAACGAAATAGGGGTTTTTTTTTGAAGCCTGGGAGATGGTGGGAAGTGGTAGATATCGACAATTTTGCATGTCTGGTCACGTTGCATGTCCCAACCATATATAGTAGTCCCTAAAACAGACCTAATGATAATGTGATGACAATCGATCACTATTATATAAGGTCTGTTGCAACTTGACCACCCTTTGGTGGGTCACCGGGTTGATTCGGCGTTCTCGGTCAAAAATCAACACATTTTGAACATCACGTGGCACTGGTATGGCAAATCCAATCTAATCAACATGCCAAACTGTGGTGGAATCTAATCATCGTGTTCATCTCTAAGGCATATTTCACAGTTCCTCTGCAAATTGGTCGGAAAATCACAAGAGATTATTTTTTAAACTACTACGAGGCCTCTTCGAACTCTAAACCAGCCTCTGACTCAGTACATGTGATCTGATATCTTAAAGCCGATTGGATTTCTGGCTGTCAAGTTACACAAGACTATTATTGTTGAGCTATCATCGTGGACACTCAGAGTCCTCTAACTTGGTCTTGAAACCCTAAGTTGTGGCGGCCGATTTTCTATTTCGGTATCAACTTAGATACCACGCGACTTATAATAGAAAAATCCGTCCCAAATCAGAATACCGCCTTTTCCTAAGCCCCGCTTATAGAAGACAACAGTCACAGCCCATGGAGACTGGGTTCGAGTCTACCTCTGACCTCCTGACTCTCCGAACTTTACATAAAGTCGTGAGGTTATGGTTCCGAAAATACATCTCTGCAACTATGCATTATCTACTATGCAAACCAGGTGCCATATCGCTATCTATCTAAAAGCATGGAAATTCTCAAGGTAGCTCTAATTATGTCACCTGAGCAAGGCTAGCATCATGGTGGTACGTTCTAATTCATTTGCGAGAACTGACTACATCTTATCCACCAGAATTCCTCCGTCGTGGAGAGTCTTGTTTCTGACTGCCTATATAAACCACTCCACGGGTGCGGGGTGTCTTTACTTCTGTGTGCGCCTTCAGATGTCTGGGGCCGAACCAATTAGTTAATTCCTGTTTCTCTCCTTCATATTGCAGCTGGGAAACCCTCCGGCTTCCTTCCTATCTGTATGGCACATTCTTAAAACAACAAGGACTTGGGAAAATGACAAGATGCGCATGATGAGCCAGAACACGAATGCTTTCCTGATGTAGAAATCCCGCTTAGAAGTTTTGCTATCTTGGCGTTGCTACACATGGATGGAATTCTCGTTTTGCGTGCCTTTTGGCGTACACCATTTATGCTACAGATACTTTGTGTGTCACGTATGCGTCGCTTGCGTCGCTTGTCCCGGCTCTACCGAATATCTTTGTCTCCCCGCTGTCAAGGCATACTTTATTCTTCAGACCATATGGATTACATCCCATATATGTGCAACTTGGCTGGGCTAGGTTTCAGAATGCATGGGACTATTGGTGGGACATATCCTGGGTCTACCGAAATCTGGTAGCCGTCCTGCTATAAAATCCATTGACGTTTGCGTGCTTCAGTCAGGCTTCCCATACCCTGGACTTTCTACCATGGTTGCTTTCTCTTTTAAACGGTTCTTCCTTTTGCTCTCTGCGCTGGTCGGTCTGGCCGTTGTGAATTCATCTCCAACATCTGTTGGTTCACACGACTCGCATACCGACCTGAGTGCAGTTGCTCCCCATCCTAACACCAACAACGCCATACCAGCTGCCCCCCACTTTGTCATTTATAGTGACAAGTTTGTTTCCGGAGAGACTGGACCTCCGCCTGTAGCCGATGTTATGGTGTGTAATCCCATTTTTGTAGATCATCATTTCAATCACACCTTTGAATACAGGGCTATAATATTTTGTACATTTGTTGTCTCAATTTTCATCATTATTTTGTCTGACTTTCTTCAAGTGTCTTGTCCTTCCTTTTGACAGAAGGACCATTCGATAAAGTAAGCAGTTTGCGCCTTATATCAATCCATATCTCGTGTTTGAGGCAAAACTTCATAGGCTGAGGAATGGACCCAACTGACTGCTGCCCAACGCGCCTCAGTCAAATCACAATATGCAGCCGCCGGTATCAAGATTATTGTATCACTTTTCGGTTCGACCGATGTACCTACTTCGAGTGGTGCTGACCCAATTGCCACCGCAAACACTATGGCAGCATGGGTCAAACAATTCGATCTGGATGGTGTTGACGTCGACTACGAGGTCTTTGTTTATCCAATTTTTTGTTAATAATACTCATCTTATGGTAGGACTTCAATGCGATTGACGCCGGGGATGGAAAGGCCGAGGTAAATACTGTTACTGATGTTTCATATAAATATTCTGATTTAATGCACATTTAGGCTTGGTTAGCTTCTTTTACTCAACAGCTTCGTGTCCAGCTTCCGCAAGGACAATTTATATTAACACATGCACGTATGTACTTTCCTGCCAGTCTCAGTGATATAGGTTGACAATAAAACAATAAAACAATAATTGCAGCCGTCGCCCCTTGGTCAGTAGCTTTTATTTGATTCCTCACTAATTGCCCATACTAAATCTTCCAAGGTTTTCTCCCGGAAAATTTGGCGGTGGTGCTTATCTGAAAGTCGATTCCACGGTCGGATCTTTAATTGATTGGTACAACGTCCAAGTGAGTCTTGTGGTATTCAAAACTGTCTTGTCGAGCCTTTGTTCATCTTAGCTCTTTTTCACACAAAGTTTTATAATCGTATGTGATGAGAGCGCTTCTTGAGATCGAGCTGCTGAATAATTGGACATGAACAGAGGGAACCAGTGAATATACCACATGTAGTGGCCTTTTGACGTCGTCATCCAGCACATGGCCCCAATCGGCTCTCTTCCAGATTTCACACAGCGGTGTGCCCCTCTCTAAATTGGTTATTGGGAAACCGGCGACAACGAGTGATGCAAGCAATGGATTCATCAATCCCTCGACCTTGGCTACCTGTGTGGCGCAGGCCAAGAATCAAGGATGGAGTACGTTTTTTTTCAATTGTAACACGATCAAAAAAGCTAAAATCATGACTTTCATATAGGTGCCGGCGTAATGGTATGGGAGGTAATGTTTTTATATAAATTATTATTCTTTGCGATCCTGAATAATCCCACCAAGTTCCCCGACGCAGCGGCGTCCTGGATACAGACTGTGCGATCACAGGCATTTCCAGAATGAATAAGGAATTAGATTTGAAATTTTAACACCATGTAACACCATGTAACTTAGTCAATGTAACAACAGTTGTTTGAGAAATAGAACGCCGGTTACTATACTATTAAGTAGCACACTCTGGGCACTCGACCAACGCACCGTTTTTGGAAGTTCAAAACCGTCTCATTCTCTCAAGATTTATTATAATCAAGATACCACATACTATTATTGCCTTGCATGCTTAACTAGCCCCGAGATGTTCATGCGCTATAAGAATCTAATCACCTAACTCTAACTTCTAATTATAGCTTGTTGAGTAGATTTATATATATAAAAAGCTCCACTCAGCGTTTACCGTTTTTAAGACCTACTATATCGCTTATTTCGAGGTCCTACCATACTATATTTAAATTCTTCTTGTAGCTATATTTTACATTCTAAAATCTCCGTAGATTTCCATATATGTCCAGAGGTTTCCGTAGCTTTTATAGGAGGTTTCCGCAAAAAGCGGCCTAAGTCCTAAGTTTCTAGATAATAGGGTTTACGAGGTTTTTGAGGTTGAGAAACCTCTGGAAACTTATTGCACGAATTCCTGATCAGTGACCCACTGATTGGCAATTTCTTCCCCCTACACTGACCCGCAATGCCACATAAATGCTGAAATCCAATGCATATAGGTATTACTAAGTACTCAGGTAAAAAGTCAGTTACGGAAAGAGTACAGCGGTGACAAATGAAAATGAACGGGGAAGGAAGGCGGAATGCAAAAAGCGCGCGACAGATATCACACAGAAAAATACAAGAACAGATGAATATACTGGTACAGATGCATGAAGGAGGGTGAAATTGTTTTGATTGATGAACGATAGAAAAAGATAAAGTTATACGCCATAAATGTCCCAAAAAAATCAAAAGAAAGAAAATAATGAGGGTAAAATTTTAAATGACAGGATTGTCTCTGTTTCTTTGGTATTACTTACTGCACTGTGCAGTTACCCGACTGCTTGTTCCCTTGTTTCTTATTTCGCCGAGATTCGTGAGGAAGAGCGCCAGAGCGTTCAGTAGACCTAACGTCTTCGTTGACTTCCGAACGTGACGGAGGTGACACTTTCTTTCTTAATCCTATCGTGAGCCCAGGTCGCTTCCCCGTGCTAGTATCATTCGTGGGGCCTTCTGAACGCTGCTGTTCGGCGTTTCGGCGGCTTGAAAAGCTTTCTGCGGCAGTAGCGGCACTTCGTAAGCTGCTTAACCCTGTACTAGTACTTGTCATGGACAGAGGCCGTTCATGCCGTTTAACTAAGACAGCAGGACGTCTACGATCGTTTTCATCACTACTCGCGCCAGGAGGTGTGCACGAGGTCACTGGTTCGGGTGATAGATTGCTCCGAGAACGTCTAAAGGCGGCCATAAACTTGAAAGCAGTCGGAGGATATTCTGGAGAGTCTGGATTAACTGGTGATTGGGGCGGAGGAGTATCTATACTGGTTCTTGAGTGCTCGACGAACGGAACGTCGGACATAGCAACATTTTGAGTGAGATCATGGATTTGGTCTGCAGGATTGGAGTACACACTACCCGGGTTACCCTTCTCCGCATACTGAGCATAAAGTAAAAGTTGAGCTCGTAAATTACAAGTCGGAGGCGAGTGTATGGCGCATTTCGTGTGAGAAATGAGATTGCACTGTGAGCAGAGAACAGCGTTTTTCTTTACGTTTAAAAGGCATACTCGACAGACCATGGCTAAAATGACAATCAAATGAGAAAAAAGGACACCCATTTTACACAGTCAAAAAACTTACGCTTGCTGAAAGTGGTCTTAACAAATGAGTGTTCACGAGGAGAAATATCATTATCCAGAGGACGAATAGATGAATGGGATGTACGTCGTCCGCTCGGTGATATCATTCCGACGTCCTCCCTGTGTTTCGGGGAAGCTGAGGTTGGAGAAGAATCTGACATATCCAGTTGTGATAGGTAACGGACAACATCTGACTTTTGGAAATCGGTGCTGACTCGGCGCAGAAATGGGATGCTGTCTTGAGGACGCAGCTCCTGTATCACAGTTAGATGAGCATTCGTAGACCCTCCATAAAGGGAGATAGATCCGAACCTTCAACTCTACCCAATTCTTTTTAAGCCACATATGTTCACAAAGCAATTCTGCACTTGGGCGACGCGTAGGATCCTTGTCAAAACATTGGGCCAAAAAGTCTTGTAGGAGGTCAGAACATCCTTCCGGTAGAGGAGGCATATCATCTTCGACAATACGGAACATCACTAGGAACACGAGACTCCATTGGGATCGTCAAATGAAGCAATACAATTCAATAGCTTACCAGACATGCTGTTCGTAATTTCGGCGTAGGGAGGTCGTCCTGTCAAAAGTTCAATTACAGTGCACCCTAGAGACCAGATATCGGATTTTGTGGAAGCTCCTTTTAGCTCAATGACCTCGGGTGCCATCCAGTTAGGGGTCCCGGCGACGTCCTTAATTTCTCTCTCCATAGCTCGGAGATTGAGCGACACTCCAAAATCAGACAGTTTGACATTGCCGTTTTTGGTTGTGAGTATGTTAGCCGCCTTCAAGTCGCAATGAACTACGTCGCTTGTATGTAGATAGTGTAAGCCTTCGAGGATTTTAACAACATAGCTCGCTACAAGACGCTCGTTTAGTTTCCCAAAGGCTTTTAGTGTCTGGCCCAGAGAACCATTCTCAGCATATCTATCATTAAAGGTAACGTTCAGAAAAAGATATTTTGACAGATTTTTTTTTTGAAAAACACTCACTCAAGAACGATATTAAGGGTATCCTCATCTCGAGCCATTCCTTCATACTTGACAATGCTGGGATGAGATAAGCTTTTGACGAGATCGACCTCTCTCATGAGGGTAGTGACTTCATCCTCTTTCAGACCCTCAAGTCGAATACGCTTCACTGCTACCATCTGGCCAGTATTCAGATTCAACGCTCGATACACCGAACCAAATTGTCCACGACCGATACAGTTACCCAGTTGCTAGAAAAAAAAAGATGATAGTCACGCTTGGATAAAGCCCATGATTAGAGAAAGGATTTGTGTAAACTTACGAAATGAGTCGGAGGTTTTCCATTTTCTCTCACCACAAGCCTCATTCGAACGGCACTGTCATCCGAAGTATCCCGATACATAAGATCACTCGCGCTGGCCATTCCCGATCCAACACCCAAATTAATCATACTCTCAAATCTCGATCGGATAGGTTTGGCGCCGAGTTCATCATACGAACTAGGCCTCGCCCGTCTCTTCGAGCTTGAAGAACTTTCAATCTCGCTCTGAAAGCGCCCACGAAGAACACGTGGTATTTCGCTTTGTTGAAGCACAGTTTCTCCAGACGGATGAGATGATGACAGAATGCCACCAGAAGTAGTTCGGGGAAAGGGGACAGGTGAAGAGTCGTTATCAGAATTTGGAGAGAGGTCATCCAAATTATTTTTGTTGTTATTACTGATCCGCGGAATGAGACCATTGCGTGAGGAGGCTGTGGGTTTAGTGCTATGTCGGCGAGGGACGAGTCGACCGCTATCAGGACTGCCACGGCAAACGGCATCTTTAGGCATAATTGTAGGAGGAACATCAATACTATGCCTTGGACGATGTGTTGGTCGACGAGGAAGAGGTGAAATTGAATCTAGAGGATCATCATTACCAGGGCGGACAACGGCCAATTTTCTGGGTGGAGATAGTGAAGTCGGAGTGGACTGACGTGAACTGCGCTCGTCTTGATCGGGAAATAGGTCTCGAGTGGGGATAGGTTGGGACTGAGTCTGGGCCTTAAGAGCGTCTATGAAGTCTTCAGGCCACTTCCCTTTGCGAAGGTAAAAAGCAGGTTTCTCAGGCTCTTGTGACCTTGCCTTGCCTTTATCGGCTGTGGTTGTATGTCCTCTAGACGATATACTTTCCTCTGTCTCTTCCGCAACCCTTGAAAGATCAGGCGGAGCAGGTTCACTCATTTTGCGTTCCTTTCCATACTTTCCAGTAGTCAATTCCGTGCATCGTTTCCTAGCCAGGTCTTCCATAATCAAGTTACCCTCCGCGCGAGACACAGAAGGTGCCTCGGAAGTCATGTCAGTCGTCATCGTCCGGATGGTGCCAAAAGGGTTGCTACTACTCTTTCCTCCAAAAATGCTAGAGATAGCAGTAATGACCGTGGCCTCGGACAACATGCTCGAGGCGAGAGATTGACGAACATTGAGCTGTGGTTCGTCATTCATGGAGTCCCTAATGGAGGCACCGCCGAAAGAAGCCCGGGTAGAATCCGCAACAGAAGACCTTGCATTCAGGTTCGAACTTGATGAAGCCTTTCTATCAATATGTTGCTTTGTGGAAGGTCTTCTCAGAGGTGACCTGGGAGGGGGTTTCAATTGAGGAACCGAAATGGGTTTGAACTCCGCCTCACTATCTTCGATGTCCTGATATATGTTGACAGGGTTTAACTTCGGGTCGGCTCTAACTATGCTGTTATTGTCATCTGGACTATGCGAGCGCAATGTTGGGAGATCTGAAGGTGGACTCCATCGCTTGTGAGTTGGGGAACTGGATATTAGGGACGATGGATTGGATAAGAGGTTGGGGGTAGACGAGGAAGCTCTTGAGATCGAGGCTTGTCTATATGGAGTTGAAACCACTGGACTACCATGCGTCAGTGTCGCTTGACCAGACATAAACTTGGATCTTGAGGGAGGAGGTGAGTCCACAAACTTGAACAAAGCAATCACTGTCTTTGCCACACGCGCCAGAGACTCGCTTGTGGCTTCAATGAGGTCGTCGCGTTGAAACAGATCTTCGTTAGGAAGCCCATACGATGCACAAGCCGCCAGAAACTTCGTCACGTTGGATGTCTTGACGAAACCATTCTCTCGGGGATCGGGACGGACAACGGAGCTCGATCGAAGCTTGTTCATGATCCTGTGTCAATGGTCAGCACAGGCACGTTAAATAACTAGACTGGTGTAAGAAAAATGTACGCACTGGCAAAGAACATAACCATCCCTCAAAGCGTCACAAAATAGCCTTCTCTCCCTCTCTTCTCCAGAAGCAGTCAACCCGCTCGAAGACAAAGCAGCAGTCGAGACATTGGCCGAACTACCAAATCCACTGTTCCCGCTCTTATTCCATATACGTTCTAATCTAGCAAGCGCACGCGTCCGAACCTCCACCTCTCCCCATTCTCGTGACCCAGCTTCGGTTTTGATCATATGTAATGGCGGCTTCAAGACTTCCTTACAAATCAGCGAAGCAGCCGTCCGTATAAGTTCGCGGTACACAGGATTGGAGGTTTGTTGAACAAGCGAACCTGAGGAAATATTAAAATGACGATTTTGGGAATAGGAGGGTTGGACTGGGGATCTAGTGCGCGTACGGACGGGAGAAGGGGATTCCCCTCTATCAATTGTGGACGCATGCTGAGGACTTTCTGCCGATGGACGACGCAGTGTATCTGAGCCGCGCCGTGATGTATGTATAGGACGTCGAGGTGTCGATGGAGGTGTCGAGGATGTCAAAGGAAGGTGGGATGTAGACGCCGACGTGAGAACTCTGACCGGAGGCGTAACAACTCGCACCCGGTTTGATGGTGATTTAGGACGAATAGGACTTGAAGCACGTAGAGTCGGAGACTTGGAAGAGTGTCTCGCCAGCTGGGCTTTCGGGGTCGGGGTATCAGGGGGAGTTGTTACTTCTCTTCGCGTTCGTGTGGGAGTGACCGGTTCACGTGAACGTTCTTGGGGTGGATGACGCAATAATGAAGGAGTGGAGGGGGATGGAGGTAAGCCCTGATGTGCCTTTGATGAACGATGGCGGGACAATAAAGGATCTCTTGAGCTTGAAGCTGGCGCATCAGACGAGTTATGTTTGGAACCCAACGGAACAGGACCGCCGATGCCCGGCGATTGTGTCTGCACGTTAACCTTCCTTGACCTCTGTCGAGTGGGAGTGATGAGAACGTCTGTATTGGACGAGGAAGAACCAGGTACGGCTGATTGTGACTTTGGAGATGGAAGAGCCTGTGATGATGTGTGTAAAGCAGGAGATGACATCGATGCTTGACGTAACGATGGAGTGATATAGCTAGTATGTCCGGCAATTCTACCATTGCTTTGCACGTCTTGGGCGGGGGTGCTGTTTGAAGGAGAATCTTGACCAGCTGGTCGACGAAAAGTAATTCTTTTTATGATGTTCATTTTCTCTTTGTGTGAGGGTTCGACGTCTTTGTGTTTCGCCTTCTCCTTCCCCTTAGCAGTCCTAGCCAACGCTGCTAGTTCCTCGACAAAATATGGAGTAGAAGGAAGTTTCTTGGAGCGTGTCGCTGTGCGTAGACTCTGTTCAAGTGAGGAGCGAAATCTTTGAAAAGTATTTGAGGAGGTTTCCACTATATTTGGCTTTGCTGAAGAGCTTGATGAAATGGAGGGGGGAGTGTTGATACGTTGAGGAGAAGGATTGTAGAAAGCCTTAGAAACGAGAGCCGCCATAATTTGTCATGAAGGGTAATGGGTAAATGAGTGAAGGGTTCCAACACAAGGGAAAATCTAACACGCTATTCGGGCTGAGCTAAGTTTACCCAGAGCCTTCTTTATTGACAAAAGGCTATCAGCCTCTCAGAAGCTTGGACGGTGGGGAAGGGGATCAGGTCAAGAAATAATCAAGTAATCTCAACTGCCTCAAGGCTGGCAGAAACTCCACAGACCGGTTACTTTATTTGAAATACGTCAAGTACCAGATCCATCGATGTTTCTCAACATAGCCCTTCACTTTCGGACCAAGAAATATGATCATGTAACCCGACAAACCTTTCTTTGAGGTCATTGTATGCTTTAGTCGCCCTCCGCCCGAGTGCCTAGTAAGGCCAACCCGGACCGATAAGTCCAGCGACCACGGCAAAGATATTCTGTGTGCAGTTCGAGGCTTGCTTTCCACGCTTCCCTGCACATGGACATGCCATCCGCCATTTATTATTACGACACCTCTAACTCGAACCTTCCCACCTGCTGTCGGAAGAAGCCAGAAAGATAGGAGAACTCCCACATTCAAAATTCATCCAGTGATTTTGTAATATAGATCTTGTTCCACAAAACATCCTGATATATCGATAGATAATGCCGTTGAAACACGCTAGTCCATGTAAGGAGCTACTGCCATCGGCAACAACTGTAGCTGAATCAAGCCTTTTCTACCTGGGGATGTCTCTGGATGTCTATCCGCTTTGTGATCCATTATATAAGTCCAAGTCGTCATTTCGTTATGAGTCAGGGCAAGTTAACAACGTTGAAAGATTAAGAAGAGACTCCTGAGCTTACAAAAGGTCACATCATCACGTGCTGGGAAAATGTGGTGTTTCACCAACACACCAAAATAATCACAGTCATTTTGTTTCGGACCTCTCTTCAGCATCGATAACATTCAAGTCTTTACAATGAGTACACGTTCAAGAACGAGATCCGGAGTATCAAAAGTCCCATATGCAACCCCAACGCCCAAATTGCAAACGAAAACCAAGAATCGCACTTTGAAAGATCCTGATATTTCTTCGGGGCATGAAGGAAAGGAAGTAAAGGAAAAAGCTATCAAGATGTCGAATGTTAAATCTAGGAAATCCAAAAAGTCACTTAGACCCGTTCTTTGCTTTTGTTCGAAGGACGATGATGGATCGCCTATGATCTTGTGCTCCGAATGCAAAATTTGGTAGGTCTACTTTCAACTCACTCTCATCTTACTGGTGTTTATCGGGGGCAAAAAAAACTAGGTATCATTTCACTTGTGTTGATCTCAGTGAGCCAGAAGCAGAGGAAATTAGTGAGTATTCACCTAATCTTCATCACGCAAAAGGTTTTCATTCCTGACATATCCTTTCATTAAGGTGTCTATGTTTGTCCTACTTGTACTGAAACTACAGGACGTCGCTCAGCTTGTGAGTTTATTGAATCCCTTCATTATGTACTGGCGTCTTTTGTGTCATGCCCACAGTCTGTAGAAGAATTACCTTGTATAACTTTTTTTTTGGATTGATGTCATATGGCATACGCCCTTTTCTTGCTCCTTTTTTCTGGTACTTGGGGGGGTGCTGTCATTCCGTTTTCTGTACTCGTGGTTGAGCGCTACATGAGTCATATTTGCACCCTGGCTGAATGACTCTTCATGAGTGATTTCGCCTTTTTGTGCCGATATGACAAAACGGTATATAGTCAGAATTACCTTACACAAGCATCATTTTCTTTCGGTTGCACCTACCATCATCTCATTCTTTCTCCTTTGTATCATACCTTTTTTTTGGTGGTCAGTAACTGACTTTGTCATGACTGGTTCATACAGTGACTTGGGAAGGAGATCAAGCCGTCGAAGAATGCACCGACGATGACGAGGCCACTGTCGTGGAGAGGAGGAATACGGTTTTGAAGGCGCATCGCAAAACGCCAGATGTGAAAATCGAGGTCGAGGAGTCAGATGACGGTCCGAGCAGCGAGGATGAATATGTGGATGACAAGTTGGGGAAAAACAAGTCAGCAGACAGAGTATGTTCCGATGTTCTCGAAATCCACCTTTTGGTCTTATCTATTTTATCTTTTTCAGCGTCGCACCCGTCAGTTTTCATCCGGCTCGGACTCTGAGTCAGCCAACGAAACTGGGAGACGGCGCATTAGCCGCACCAAAACTTCACCATCCGCAGCAGGCACTCACGGTCACCTGAAGAGAAAGGCAACAAATGTTTCCGAGTCATCCCCCCCGTCAAAGAAGAAGAAATCGATTGACGCCGTCGACGATCCCGCCCGAAAATATTGTTTGGGTAAATTGGAGGAACTTTTTCGCGATGTATTCCTTCGATATCCTCATGTACGTTCCGAAACCACGGATGAAGACATGGACGTCAACGACAACAAAACTAACATTATCCCAAAGAAGATTGAAGAGCTGAGCGAGGAGGAAAAGGAAGCATTGATCAATGAAGCGAAACAGTTCGCTCGGGATCTTGAGGATTGCGTTTATGACATTTATTCTGAGCCAGATAAGCAAGGTAATCCTCATGCAGGAGGGAAATATAAGTACGTCGCACCGTTCTTTTTCTGAAACTCTGACTGTTCAACTAACTTTTCGGACAACTTGTAGGGATCGATTCCGGATGCTGCAGTTTAACCTTAGCAAAGTTGACCGTGTCATTATTCACCAACGCATTACTTCTGGAAATATATCTCCTAAAGAGATATCTCTAATGTCTTCCACTGATTTAGCCGACGAGGAGACCAAACAGTCCATCAAGATCGCTGAGAAAGAAGCATTGGAGCATTCTATTTTACAGAAATCTACTGCACCTCGTGCCAAAATTACACACAAAGGCTTGCAGGATATCGAGGATGTGAATGGGGAAGTATCGAGTGCGCGTGAAATTGAGCGCCAGAGAGAGGAAGAGCAGGAAGAGGAGGAGAGGAGGGAGAGGGAACGTATGGCTCGTTTGAGGACCGTTCAGCGGCAGCGTACCGCTTCTGTCTCCGTTCCGCCTGAGTCTCCTACTGTACTGCAGAGTCCATCGGAGCATTGGGGTGCTCCACCTCCTGTGCCACTTCATGCTATGTCTCCGCCTGATGAAGCGGCTTCTCCTGCGATGTCGAGAGCATCGTTGTTTACAAATGCTTCTCCTTTATCTGCACCCGCAGCTGAGCCCTCGTCCTTCGCGGAACCCGAGCTGAATTTGGCCGATTTGATTAATATTGATGACGACCACGAGACTGCTGCTGGTGTAACGAGTTCCTCCCCACCGAATCGACCCGCTATAGTACAGGCAGCCGAACTCATACCTTCTCCCACCAACACGTCCTTCTCAACTCCAGTACAATCAACGTCGACCGGTATTTCTCCATTTGCTGCAAGGCCCCGTGCTACGTCGTTCGACTTGAATGCCCTCTGGAATGTCCCAAGAAATGAACCGTCTACCATTCCCACAGAAGCTTTACCGCCTCCAACGACCGCTTCTACTGAAGCTCAGTCTCTTGATAGTGATGACAAGGACGACAATATGGATATCGAATCGCAAGAGGCTAATGATCAAGATTTCGATATGTTTTTGGAGGAAAAAGAACCAGAAGCGCCTGCGGCCTCGCAACTGGTGGTTCCACAAAGTGTAGAAGCTCTTCCTCAAGTCTGGTCTGGTAAAGTAAGTATTTTTATCATTACATTTTGCAAGTTATCGCATATATCTGATTGTTTATTTAGGTTGCTATGCCGCTGGATTCTAGTATGCCGCAGGAGACAAATCTTATTGCTCGTCAGGTTGGAGGGCGACATCTGGCTCCCGAGTCGCCTCTATGGAGAACACTCTTTCCTTCAGATTTACTGAGGATTGAAGGTCGCGTTCCTGTTGAGAACTCTACCAAATATCTTTTGCAAATGAGACTTAATGCTACCAAAGAGTTGTTGGCTGCTGCTTTCAGTCCAGCCTCGGAGTCAAACAAGAGCGAATTCAATATGTTTTCCAACTTCTTGATTTCTAAAAGGTGCGTTCAGTTGAGCCGAATCTTATTATCCGTTATTGATGCCAAATTTTGTAGTCGACACGGCTTGGTGTTCCCTTGGGGAAGCAGACCAAAAGAATATCATCCAGGACGAGAATTATATATGGTTCCTTTACTACAGAGCGAGCCATTGCCTGAATACATGGAGCTGCTCGACGAACTAAAACTGCCCAAGACAAGGACATCAGATTATATAGTAGGAATCTGGATCTTGAACAAAGGAAAACTTGCTCCATTGCCAGTACCTCCGGCTTCGCAAGGCCCACCTCCTAACCCTCCATTTGCTACTACCTCAACGAATGTACAGGCATATCCTACTCCTACTCAATCACCCCCGGTCCCAACTGCCCCAAACGTACCTCCTTCCATGTCCGGTTTACCGATCCCTCCTGCAATCGTTGCCGAGGTTGCATCCCTTACCCCAGAACAAATCCAGAGTGTTCTCCAAACTCTGGCATCAACTACTCGCTTGCCATTATCTCAGGTTCAGCAATCCGTGCAACCTACCACGCAACAACAACCTCACATACACCCGTCTCAACCCCAGATGGGTACGCCTCCAATCCCCCAGCTTTGGGGGAATCACCCACCTACTGCTTTTCCGAATTTCCCACCTCAAAATCCTGTTGGAGCCTATCAATCACCACCTCATGGGATGAATTCTCCACATTCCTTGGGTTCCCCCCATTCTCAACCACCTGCCCCAAGTCCCTACGAACGACAAGACTACTCACGTGAATTCCGGGGAAGCCCTTACGATGGTGAGCCTGGCAGTCGGGGAGATCAGAGTTGGCGCGGGAATGCCCGTGGCGGACGTGGAGGAAGAGGAAGAGGAGCTCGGGGTGATGGATTTGACCTAAATGCAAGACGGCCAGTCGATTCTGGGTGGCCTCGTCGTCCAAGGAATGAAGGACCTGCCGGGGGACCGTCATGGTGACCTTAACTTCGCTTTTTTCAACTTTTGTGCTTTTTTTGCATAACTTATTCTAATACTATCAAGTACTTTGAGGCGCCTTTGCCTATTTTCAGCTGTCTCCCTTTTTTTTTTACTTGTATGGTCTGATATTCGCATAATTTCGTTCTTATCGTCATGACCAATAACACCAAAATATACACGTGCGATTTTCCACTGATTTTCCCTTCGCTACAACGTATGATCATTGATGCCTCCCTTAAAGTTAGTCCTGAATCTGTACTTTGATAGCGCCCTGTGATGGATCAGCAGCAACGTGAAATGCTGCCACGGCGTCTTCAAGGTTGAATCTGTGAGTGACCAGGGGCTTGATGTTAATTAAACCGCCTGCGACAAGACGAATAGCCTTGGGATACTAAAATTGGCAGCGATGTGATCAACCACCGTTCTCTTCCACTGGAAAAGGCATAGGGCTTACTTGATTTGCGTAACGATATTGAAAGCTAACATCTATCTCATTTGCACTCAGGTGCATGAAGGGGAACTAAAGGAGTACTTTGAATTTCCCTCTGATATAATACATACTTAGGAACATACCACTTGTTCGTTTTTGCCAACACCAATGATAAAGACTTTCCCTCCAAATTGCATGGACTGTACTTAGTGTTATCTCTTGAAGTAAAATCGACTATGAAGACTGACATAGATAGCGGTATGAATGCTACTTTCGACACCTGTGCACTCCAAGGCGATCCTCAGTGGACCGCCCGCTGCTTCCTTGACTAGAGCGGCCTGCTCCTTGGAAGTAGTATCGCGGGAAATCAACAAAGTGCGTACACCAGGGACCAACTTTTTTGCAAAATCCAGACGGTTCTGGAAAAGATCAGTAATGACGATGGGTTCTGCTCCGGCAGCTCTGGCAGAAAGAAGTGTGGTAAGGCCGATAGGACCTGCGCCACTGTTCACTTCATTACTAAATCGCGTCTTTTTTGAAATGAAGAGGAATGAATTACCAAATAAGAAGAGGATCACCAAGTCGAAGACCTGATCGCTCGATTCCTGCCAGGGCGACGGCCAGGGGCTCGCATAACGAACCTTCCTCGAAGGAAACCTGATCTGGAAGGCGATGAAGCCATTGAGCAGGGTGCAGGTGCCATCTTGTCAAAGTACCTAGAACGCCGATATTCTTAGAACACAAAATCGGATAAGCCAAGAAGCATTTATTATGTTACCATGGAAAGGTGGGGTAGAAAAGAAAACGACATCAGGGCAAGCATTGTATCTGCCTGTACGACATGCATCGCAGGCCGGCTGAGAACAAGGCACTCCAGCTTCGATTGCAACACGATCACCTAGTCAACTGATTTTAGTACAATTGATGGGTCGAGGCGATGATCAAGGTACCTGTTTTCCATTGAGTTACACCTTCGCCTACTTCTACGACTTCGCCGGCAGATTCATGTCCAGAGCCACACTTGAGACCATCTCAGATAACAGCCTTCAATCAATAGATAAACTGAAGGGAAAATCTGACTTCATCAGTAACCACCATAGAGTCACCAATCCGCCCGTGTTGCCAAAAGTGAACATCGCTCCTACGACATCAGATTTGATTTATGTTTCGCTTCCAATATGATGTGTACTTAAAACCTACCCGCAGATACCAGTAGCACGCACATGAAGCAGTACTTGACCAGGGCCTGGTTTTGGACGAGGTTTTTCGACAAGATGAATTTCATGTGCTGGATTATAAAACGCAGCGATGTTGGCTTGGGGAGATGGCTTCTCGCCTGCTGTCAATATGCGAAATTCGGGGTGATCTAAGACTTTGCGAGGGCTATAAATTTCTGCATTGCCAACTATCTGTGTGGTGAACATTGTGAACGAAGAAGAACATCTGACACTGGTTACTAGTATTCATATGGAAATGGGGTCAGGAGGGACTTTGCGACAATGAATTTCGGTCCGGCATTTCCATTGCGATAATTAGTCTATGTAGATGACCAACGTAAAGTGATACAATGATACAGATTTTCAGACGACAGGAGACGTTCACCCAGATACTTGTGCTCCACCAGTGAAGCGTTTGAAAGTGAATCTGCCCTTAAATCAGTGGGCCATAAACATTGAGTGCAAAGGGTGACCCACCCTAAGAACGCGAGATCCTTCTCAGCACCCACACCTTCCACTCTTTCAAGCTGGTCAGGCATATTACCCAGGTCATCGGTGGGGAAGTAGGAAGTATCCGTAATGGATTGTAGGTGGGGCACGAAAGGAGGTTCAATGTGACGTAAAGAATTCCAATCTGCACCATAAAAGAATGGATGTGCTTTGATTTGGTTAACAGTAAGCCGTGTTTCTGCCCAGGTCATCATGCTATGTCAATAAATCAGAGAGTGAAAACATGACAAAAAGTTCGAGGCTAACCTGCGTATGAGATCTTCTCCTTCCCTGGATATGTAAACTTCTTCGGGAAAAAAGAGATAATGGGGCCAGTCAATGATTTTCTTGTAGGTATCTCCTGGATTCTCCGAACAGAATGGTGCGTATCCCGCGAGACATTCAAAGAAAATTGCTCCCAATGACCACCAGTCACATTCTTTGCCGTATCCTTTCATCAAAAACACCTCTGGGGCAATCTATCATAAGAAGAGAAATAACTTTAGAAAATCGTATGGTCAGAATTTATTCTCGTACATAATCAGGTGTGCCAACGGTGGAGTAGGCCTACAATAATGTGAACGTGAGCGGACATCGCAGAGACTGTCAAAGATGGGGCATACTAGTTTCCGTCGATTGGCTTTCCATGTTGCAATTTGCTCTCTGCTCATGGTGAGATTGATGGGGTTAACCTGGACACTATTTCGAGCTGTATCTCTCGTCTTTTCTTGTTCCAGGTATCGCTTGTAATATTCTCCATCTGATGCTTTATGTAAACCGGTTGACAATCCAAAATCTGAAAGTTTCAAATGTCCGTTCTTGTCAATTAGAACATTGTCTGGTTTGATATCACTGGATAGGTACGAAATTACAGCCACAAAGTATGACAAAGAGAAGGTTCACGAACCGATGAATATAACCAAGATTATGGACCGCTTCAATCGCAACAATACATTCAGCCATGTAGAATCGGGTGACATCTTCAGAAAAAACGTCGTATTTCATGAGCATGGTCATCAAATCTCCTCCAGGTAGAAATTCCATGATCAGGTAAAGATAGAGCGGATCCTGAAACGAGTAGAACAATTGCACTACCCATGGAGAAGTGGATTCAGCTAGAACATCACGCTCAGCCCGGACGTGCGCCAGCTACACGTTCGGATCTGAGAATGGGCGCAGAGAGAGATTCGACGATCGTACCTGATCCCGCTTCAACATCTCAGCTTTCTGCAGGCTCTTCATGGCATAGACCTTGCCGGTATCTACCTTTTGCACCAATCGAACCTAAGGCGTCATGGTCAACACGACAAGATTAAAATAGACACGATGTGAGTTAAACTAACCTCTCCGAATGCGCCTTTCCCAATGACTTTAACCGTTCGGAAATCCTCTAGTTTGATCTTCGTTCGTCTAAGACGCAAGTGTTGGGATTCTGTCTTACTATACTTGCGGATTTCGCGTTCTTTGGCATCAGATGAATGAAGTTGTGATAATCTCGTTTCCATCTCGATACGTCTGTGAATTCGGAGAGACAATATTTAGACCAAAACAACGAATTTATGTTTAGGGGCTTACCTTGCATTACGTTCGATTGCAGAGTCGACAGCAACTTTGTAGTAAGACTCAAGTTTGAGTTTGGCAGCTGTGGATCGCGCAACGGCGTCTGAACTGAAATCTGCTGTAGATCGTTCAAAGTAAACATCTGAAGACAATAGCTTGAGGCTTAGACTACGGGACTTGTTACAGGATTAAGGGAGGCTTACAGTCGTCTGGACGAGGTTTACTTTGATCTGGACTCAAGTGTTGAGTGTTTATTGGGCTGGACGGACCCGGGGATGGTTGTTGCATCGTGGTTCAAAGATTCCCGGGTCAAACGTTGAAGAAGGCAGAGGTTGAACTTGACCAAATTGAAAAGGCGTGGTACTTGGAAAGCAATTGTTGCCACATCGACCACATGACGTCCCACAAACTACTTTATTTTTTAAAAATAAATAACGTACACTGGCAAAAGGATAGTCCCTCATTGTGGTCAACTGTGGGTGTAAGACTCAGACTCCACATCTCTCGATTATATTGGACAGTATCTCAACTGCCTGTGGAAATTTGAACACTAAATGATCTAAAATGCCCTGGAGGTGCGATTTGTCGGATGGTCCGTTTCCAATTTGAAGCATTCACTCATAACATTGCACCAGCAGAGTACTTTAGCACCCGTGCGAAAAGGGAACAACCGTATTAGGCCAAACTTGTTTGTGTAGATATGATGGAACCAAACAGAATCCTTAGCAAGTTTCCTTTGAACACCAGACCCGTCAAGACATCATGGCGGAACTAACATTCGATACACTCATGGATGACGGGAATTATCTAGGAACAGAAAGAGCGCGGTTGGAGAACAAGGTTATCCTCGACGAACTCGAGAGGAAGAAAAAAGCCAGGACCATGGCAGTTCCAACAGACGACAACCGCGTCAAGTTGCGATTGAGGGAAATTGGCGAACCTATAACTCTTTTTGGAGAACGGGTTAGTTTTGGCACTTAAAAACGAAATGCTGTGACAAAAGCTCTTCCAGGCCGCAGATCGAAGAGACCGTTTGATTTATGTTCTTTCTCAAATAAATGCCGCGAGAGGAGAGGATGCTATACATGTCGACGAATCATCAGATGATAGCGAGGAAGAAGTGAGTAGTCCTGTACAGCAAGTTTCAGTAGAGTGCTTATCAACTTCAGGAGGAAGAGTTCTACTCACCTGGATCACTTGAGCTTTTGGAAGCGCGAAGATTACTAGCGGAATATTCTCTTCCCAGGTTGGATTTATGCTACCGATAGGTCAAGCCAGACAAGGTGCTTACTATGCCTCATTTGCTCCTTTCTTTGGCAGAGCTCAAAAGCGGGTCGCCCAACAGCGAATAGACAGTAAAATCGATCTAGGTCGTATAGTCGACATCCGCAAAAAGGTTTTCTCAGAAGTCAAGGTACGTCTTTTTTTCCTTGCCAAATTTCCTCACTCATCGCTCATTAGAAAATTGCCAATCTTGGCTCACAAATTGGCGATGAACGTCCTATATCACAAGTACGATTCGCGCCTAACAATAAAATACTGGCGACAGGCAGTTGGTCTGGTACTGTGAAATTATGGAATGTGCCAGCCTGTACGCCAATACGCTCCTTGCGGGGTCATAGTGACCGTGTTGGAGGTGTTGCTTGGCACCCACAAGCAACATTGTCTCAAAGTCCCAACCTTGTGAACCTCGTAAGTGGCGGCGGAGAGGGTAGCGTAAATTTATGGTCAACCGAGAGGTAGGTTTTTCTATCATGACACCTTTGTCGGTACTGATGTGTGTAAAAAAGTGAATCGCCTCTTTCTGTAATGAAAGGCCATCAGGATCGAGTATGTCGTGTTGCATTCCATCCTTCTGGTAACTATGTAGCTAGCGCCAGCTTTGATACTACGTGGCGGCTATGGGATGTGAACACCACAAAGGAATTATTATTGCAAGAGGGCCACTCAAAAGAAGTATATTCGGTCGAATTCCAAAATGATGGAGCGTTAGTTGCGTCTGGGTGGGTCTGTCTTCAGTTCCTTTTCGACTCGAGTTAACATCCTGTTAGAGGCCTTGATGCCATCGGTCGTATCTGGGACTTACGAACTGGGCGAACCGCAATGGTCCTCGACGGCCACGTAGAGGCAATATTTGCAATCGCGTTTTCACCCAATGGGTTCGGATGATTTTTATTGTTTCGTTGTATACATAACATTCATGCTCACAACACCTTCACAGCTATCAAGTGGCCACAGGCGCTGGGGATGACACCATCCGCATTTGGGATATGCGTTCCATAAATTCTCTGTACACGATCCCCGCTCATGTCTCGAACGTTTCGGACGTTCGATTCTTCCATGCTAATGATCTATACTTCAAACACACTCCACCTCCTGATATTGTTATGAACGGCGCAGATGATAGTGAAGCAATCCGTGATGCTCCTGAAAAAGATTTTACTTCAGCGGAAGAGGAGTGGCGATACCGATCTGGGTTGTTCTTTGCGAGCTCCGGGTATGATGGCTTTGTCAAACTCTGGAGTGCAGATGATTGGCAATTGCTGCGAACTTTGTCGACAGATGCTGGGAAAGTCATGTCGGTAGACATTTCTAGCGATGGAAATCTCCTAGCATCAGGAACGTATAATCGCAATTTCCAACTATTTGCCCCAGAGGAAGTGTAACATCTTTAATAAACAGTTCAACATAAACCATTGCGCACTGATAGCTCATGACAGATGTAAAGATATATGAATAGTCGTGTATAGCACCGGATCAGATGATGCCATCTCGGACCTGAAATATGAATAAGGTAATAAGTATTAGGTGTTTTGAAAAGTGGAGGAACAGACCTTTTGCATGAAACCAGAGACGCGACCGAGATCAACAATTTGGGATTCGCTTTCTACAGCAATGACAAGATTTTCGAGCATCTACAAGATGGTCAGGGATATATCACTGCGATTAGGGAAATGATCTCATACTTCTTCAACCTTGTCGATAGGAAGACCAGTGCATAAAGCCACGATTTTCTTACACTGGTATTCCTTCTCTGCACTGGCACCTTGAAGGCTTTTCAGTCTGGCCTTAACGAGCTCTTCCATACGCATATGCCATAGTCTCAATCTTCTCAGTTTGATTAGACTTGCAACCGAATCTGTTGTGGGTAATGGGGGTTCAGAATCAACGCTGAATGAGACATCCACCGATCCGCCAACGCCAATCATACTAGAGCTTGCTCCTCGGTACTGGAAGGCGGAACCGACCAAATCACGAGCATCATTTCCATCGAGATCTGTCCGCCCAGTCCAATCGAACTGGTCTTCATCAGCGACAGCTTTTTCGACATTTCGAACGCGCTGATTAATCTGGTCAAGCTCGCTACAACGAGCTTGCCAGGCCTGAATCTGCTTGCGTTGCTCAGAAAGTTCACGAGTTGCGGCGCGTAGATGAGCCTGAGTCACGTCAAGAGCATCTTGTTTTGTCTTGATTTCGCTTTGGAATTCGGTGCTTAGGTTTTGAATCATTGCAGTCATATCTGAAACAAATCAAAAGAATGAAGACGCAGTATGTTAACTAAACGAACCAGCAATCACGTCTTGACTCTTCTGGACAGGTACTGGCGGTCCGGCACGTAAGTTCGACAGGATATCCTCTGCTCGAGGACCACCACTCAACTCCTGATAATAGGAATTGATTCAAAGGTCTTAGAAAAAGGAAAGTGACTGGGTTACCTCTGTTTCGACACCAAAATCACCTGGTCGCAGGCCCAACTTATTCGGCAAGGTACGGTTTGCTCCAACGTCCAATAGGGTCCTAACTAAACTTCGATTGCCCACCCTAGCAGCAATATTCAAAGCGGTATCGCCGTGCTCGTCCTGAAGATCTACCAGCGACCGGAAATCTCCTCCCTGTTGCTGAGCTATCCAGAGGAAAATCTGGTCCAGATAATATCGTGCGGCGACCGCACGACCTTTAACACCTGCCAACGAAACGATGTGATGTAGGACAGATTTTCGTGAGGTATCCAGTGTGCGAATGGAGAGATGAAGCGCAACTACAAGTGGGCCGAACGTCTGTTGGTCTGCATTATGTGTTGCGAGACACGCTCGAATGAGGGGAGATTCCCCAAGATAGTTTCCACGATGAATGTCAGCTCCGTTCAATATTAACGTATCGACAGTTTGTAGTCGACCGAGACTAGCGGCCATATGCAGAGCCGTATGTCCTTGATCATCTAATACTGCGTCAATGTCTACAGGAGCAGGTGGATCTAGATTCACTTGGTCTGACGATAGTTCGCGAAGCAAATCAAGCACAGGTGTAGGCTCATCACGTTGGCAAATGGAAGCTACCACTGCTGCTTTTCGTTTGTCTTTATAATTGTATGGAGTTTGTCCTAAGGGGGGCAATAACGGTTTGGACGCGAAACGTGCTTTGTGAATATCAAGGTCAGGAGATACGGTGATAGGGTGCCTTGCAGAACCATTTGTGGCAGATACAGCGGTTGGCGCACGAAGCACACCGTTGAAAGCTTGTTGGTGGTTAGAGGGAGCATTGTGGGTTTGAGTTCGGGAAGACTGCCATATCGCCGGTTGCGAAGACGAAGGTTCCTGAGATAACGATTCTTTGCGAGGTCGTTTAGCGGGAGAAGGATTATCGTCTCCATTCGCTTGAGAATTTACTGATGGTGGTCTCGTCCGGTCACCTTGAAGAAAATCTAGGTGGAAGAAATTAAAGTAAATAAAAGGAGCGAGGGGGTAAGATACAATGCGTCTGACCTGCAGCAGGGCCCAGGGCGTCAACATCAGCCTCGGATCGATGTCGTTTTAAATTTACGGGCGGAGGTGTCTCTGAAGTCTGGGGGTGTGGCGATTGACTATACCCAGGGTGTTGATAGGGACCAGGAGAATTGAAACCAGAGGGCCGACCCTGCGCTAACAAAGACAGCCCCGACGTTGAAGGGGTAAAAAGTCCTTGTGCTCGTCCTTGATTGAGAAGACGAAGAGCAGAACCAGGCATGATAGGAGGGGGTGCTAGAGAGGAGGGAATCGCAGTCATATAATTGGCACTAGCACCAATGCTGGAGTATGATGAGGATGCTGAAAGGGGACGGGGGGACGCAGTCCCAACGGGTGCTGTTACAGGGAGCGCGCCTAGAGAGTTGGTACTTGGCGTGAAATCGAATAAAGGCGACAATAAGGGTGCCACACCATATTGCAGCGCAATATCACGACCTCTTTCTAATGGAATCCTGTGATAAAGGCAAAATATAAGGACTATTTACGCGTCACGGCAGTGAAGATGACCTACCATGTTCCTTGGTATTTACCATATCCGCCTTGTACAATCTCATGTTTCCCAGGCAGAATTTCTTTTTCCAGTATCTTCGTCCTTCGTCCCTTGTCGACCCCTGCAACTTTGAGAATCTGGGTAGCATTTACATATGAATCGTTTCTTCTACGCATTACAGCGATGCCTCGGACCATACATTCGTAGACCTGGATCATTGACGCGACCGTGTCAGGGAACGTATTATATAAATATGCGGGGGGTGGATACCTGAACTGAGGAATAAACAGCATTGTAGATTTTAACAGGCGCTTGGGTACCTCCTGAAGCCTTTGGACCTGCCTGCATTTTGTTTTAAGGAGGAACCAGCTCAATTGCTGATGGTGCCAAAGGGAGGTCAGGTCACGGTGTCGCCAGAACGCGTGCGTCGGAGATGAAATTCTGAACTTTGAATTAATTACAGGGAACATATCATCGGCTTTCTTTCGCCAATATTTTTTTGTAACAACGTGTGCATTTAGTTCAGCTTTATATTTTGCTTTATGGTCCAGGTATATATCGTGTCGACCGACGTCGCGACGCCGCGATGTCTCATAGCGGAGTGAGAAATTTAGGTTACATAAACAAAGCAACTTCATACTGAAGACCCAAAATCATTGGTGGCATCTCGTTACTTCTTGTGATGTCCGAAAGTCAACGAGAACATCAGCCTTTGTTGCGGCCGTCAGTCGCGTTCTTTAGCTTTGAATAACCTCTCTTAACGTCATATATAGTGAAGACGTTGATGCCACACCGGTCTATCCACTAATACACATGATAAAGCAGGTATGTCTCTTCTGTTCGTTTTTTAGCTTCAATTGCTCATTATGAACAGGATGTAATGGTGAGTTTTCCCCCCTTTCCTTCAACCCCAAACCTCGACGTCTTCACTCCACCGAGGAACGCGTTCGGCCAACTTAGTGAAATTATGCTGTTTCTTTGATACTCGTCGGAATAACAGAAACACAGCTAATTTTGCGCTTTGACTCCAGAATTACATAGGTAAACTCAGACACGTGCGGATTCAAGCGCATCTCATATTATCTATTTTGCATAGATACTCCATTGACCTTTGAAGCGGTGAGCTCATTCAGAAGCCTGACTTGTCCCAAATCTTGAAAAAGAACCATTAGTTAACCGCTCCAGATCTGACTTATACTCTTGTTCGCCCATTAACGGAAAAATATCTTGCCATTCAACTGGACGGCAATTTATCTATCACATTTTGCTGCTTGATCAACCGTATCCATTTCCTTCAGGACGAGAATCTGACCACGGCGACTCTATCGCGTTCTAGGGCACACCTCTGTGAGATCCTCGCAATCCGCGTATTTCGCGAGAACGCAAATAGCATATTGCTTCTTACCGTGGCTCTTACTACAAGTTGGCATGTGTGGTCAGGTGCTGATCCTATCATTTCTCAAGCTAGAGAAGAGAAAGATGAGGTTGAAGATACAGTCGGTAACGCAATAGAAATGGCCATACTTGGGAAAGCAAAAAGGTTCATTAAGAGTTCGGCATGTCAGAAGGTTATCGATGGGATATGGACGTATGTATTTACTTGTTTCGTTCACGATACTTTTATTCATATCATTATATAGTGGAAAATGTGTTTATCAAGCTCAGAGTGCCCACTCTATCTTATCTGATGTATTTACGAGTTCTCTGTTATTGAAGTTGTCAAGCATATTGAACATCATTTTATTTAGACATACAAAAGAACACCAGTCCATTTTTATGATCCTCACAAAGCTCCACTTCTTAACCATTATCGGTTTGTTTCTAGTATCATAACATTTTTCTAAGTTTACTCATTATCACATAGACTTAAAGTACCTTCGATCCGTTCCGTCCTGGATTACCTGAAGTAAACAATTTCGTTGATTTGTTGTTTTCCTGACTGAAATGCAAGTTTATCAGCTTTCTTCTCTTATTTGTCCTATTCTTCGTCGCACTTGAATTTAACGAGCACAATAGGCTCAATGCTGCGGAAATATGTTTCATGATATTTGCAGCGGGGTTTTCTCTTGAAAAGGTCGCAACTATGCAGGAACATGGGATCAAAGGTGTGCCTTTGTCTCAAGATTTGCTTAATGACTTGCAAACTGATATTCATTTCGCCAAGTATATTTCAAGGGAACATGGGTACTTCTGCTTGAGTTCCGCAAGTTTATCCCACCTGAATGCTTAATTGTCTAGAATGGATTTGACCTAGCGTTTGGTGCGTTTTGGGTGTTCCACGATTTTTTTGATACTGATCATCGTCCCACTCTCAACCCTGGTCTCTACAACCAGTCACTACGTTTTGCATATACACATTCCTTCGCTTGTACGGAGTTTACTACCATCGTTTGTTCTCCCTGGCTATCAAACTCGTCTGGAACTCATATGTATATAGACAGTCGGGCCTGCAGACTCGGAATCGATGTTCTTGCCTTGATTGCTTGCCTTATGTTTCCCCGGTTAGTCCAATCCGTTGTTTGTTTTATCAGGGATCTTATATTCCCCCAGATTAGCCTTTGTCACCTTCGAGAATAATCTTCTCGTACTCTCCTTGCGAGCGATGATCATGCAGTTTTTTTTTCTCATGATGATTGCGGCGTTTTGTTTTTGTGGGTTCTTGTATGCACTCTGGACGTGAGTCTTGTTCCATTGCGTTTTAATCAGTCATTGTCATGATGAATCCGTTATCATTAGTCTCAGCCACGACCGAGCTGGGTGAGTTGTTTCTCATAGTATAAGGTCTGGTCTACACCTGAGTTAATCATACTGGCATCTAGTTATAGTCCAGGGTCTGTTCAAAGCATCTTGACAACGATAGTGATGTTGACCCTTAGCTATTTAGTTTAATTGCCTGGTGGATGCTAGATCTCTGGTTTGGATTGGATGCCAGTGGTTTCGATAAAGCCAGTAAGTTTCCTCACCTTCGCTACCAACAAACATCCCATGCTTAAACATGCCATTAGCTACATTCCACCCTGTATTCGGACCGGTTTTGATGGTCACTTACGCATTCTTGAGCAATACTCTCTTATTGACAGGTCTGTTCATTTCTTGACATAATTTGAAGAGGAGACATTTATTACCTCCACCTGTGTAGTTCTTGTATCGGTATGCATCTCTCCTGGTCAGCTTTCCAATGTTATTTCTCACATGATTGTAGATACTCTCGAATACCTTCGCCTCTGTAAATGAGGATGCTGCTGCCGAGGTGCACTATAACAGTTTCCTTCCTTCCTTATCTGACCAGTCATAGGCTATGTTTAGAAAGGCTGTGGCGACCATCGAAGGGTCAGTCTTTGCTTGTGGCTATTTGTAACATTGCTGAATGTTCGAATAGGGTGAAGGTCGATTCACTGTTCTCATACCAGCTTCCAGTCAATCTTGTTGCCCTTTGTATTATGCTGCCCGCGAGCTACGTTCTTTCACCCCGCTGGTTCCACAAGGTAAATGCTCTCTCTGAACGAAAATGTGTTTGAGTCTGACTGCTGCTTATTCTCAGGTCAACGTCTTCATGATAAGGTACACTGTTAAGCCATAATGATATTGCGATGAATATGAACACTGCTTTAAAGGTTAACAAGCTTCCCTATCCTGCTGTTCATCTCTTTCTATGAACGACAGGCCAAGCTTATTGGTGCCATCACATTTTATGAAACTGTTGCTCATGTAGCCGAGAAAGTTTTTGACACACTTCCTCGCTCTTGGAAGAGGATGAGTACGTGTAGCTTTGGCATATTGTGTTTCGCAATCTCACCTTTTATCCAGCTTTCTTCGAAGGTTTAGTTGGTGGGGACGCTGACATTAAGGCGGTAAGCCATTAAACAATTTTCTCATTATATCTCCCCCATGGTTCGTTAGATATTCGAGATTGAGGAGGATTTCGATAGCGCTTTAGACGCGGACAACAACGATGGCTTCTCAATACGAAACCAATGGCAAACATCTGGAAAAGGAAAGGCTATGGCTGGCGTTCCTTTTGGAAGATACAACTCAATAAGTGCTCAGTTACACAGCCCATTGGCTCAGGTGTACAATCCGGTGGTAGTTGACGATAGTATGACGGAAGATGCTGGCAGTTCAGCGCAGCCAGTTATCAGCTACGGACCGGCCACTAGAAGGAGATTTACTTCAATCCACAGGCGGCCTGTGGAACCATTCGACCAAGCACACTCGACCCAGTTTAGACGGTTTCCAACGACCCCAAATAATAGGGTTTCCCCTCCAGAACAAGGCATTTTACGATCTCGTAGCCAGGATCGTCAGATAAAAGCGCAACTTTCAACAACCCCTGCGTCGAAAGCATCGGACGTCACTAGCGACGGAGAACAACACGTTCAGCGTTTCGAGTTCATGCAGCGACTAGATGACATCGAGAGAAGGCAAGAGAGGATCGAATTTTTACTTACCCAAATTTCGCAAAATATCAGCGACAACAGAAGACATTGACCCAGCTGGGTCCCATCAGACATCGCGTCTTGTGTCGTATTTCACCAAGACGAGGGAGGTTTTTTCCCAATCTGCTTCTCAGTTTTCCAAGAACTAGCCCTTAGATACATGAAAATGGAATTTTTCTGTGAAGAAATTGGAAGATATATATTATCGACCATCATGAATAAGGCACCTCTTAAGCCTGACTGGTCAGGATGGTTCTCAAAAATTGGCAGACTACTAAGAGCCATGAAATTCCACTTGTGATATTACGGAAAAGTAACCGGATACTGGGCATTGCATAAAAGCGACGGCGGACAAATGAAAAACTTGATGCAGTTGCGCAGCTCCACGAAATGAATGATAGTTAATGTCATAATTACTACCACAACTATATAAATCAGTCTCGAGGCGCATCGAACTATAGATATCGTTCAGCAAAGTTGAAGGTTTGGGGATAGAGTTCATACCTGAATAGACATAGAGGTAGGCCACTCGGAGCTAATTTGTCCCTTGCCGAGATAACTATAGCGTATATCGCGGCGGGTGCTATCTTTGAATCTGTAAGGTATTCAGTAAATTACGGCGATGATACCACATCCTCCCTTCTCACCGTTTAAGTGATCCAGATTGGCCTGGCGCGCGACAGATACCGTCAAATGAGAAGACAGCTCGCACAACCTCGCCCACAATCTTCAGAGCACATAAGCAAAATGACTGATCAGTCCAATTTCAGACACCTACTTTGACGGTGAGCGCCTCTCCGAGATAGCTATCATCAGATATCAGTCCTATTCTAAATTGTTGAAAGTCATTTCTTACTTATAGACACCATCAGCAAACAAACACTCCTTGGCTGACCGGGTGATATCGAATTTCTGGGGATTCGGGAATATGCTTGCCTAAAAAGAGATCAGGATTGCTTGACAAGGGCAGAGAGCAAAAGACGGACATCGACGTTGGAGGCCGCGGTGTCAAGGAATATACGGTCATTCTTCTTGAGATCTACACCCTTCACAGTCTGGTCTTTGCTCAAAATACCTGCATGTGTCCACCTGAGTCAAATAGATGCCCCCAACACAAATCGATTTAAGACGCACGGAATACACCTTGGAAAGGAGGATCCAGCCCTAAAGTACAGTCAATTGAATAATGCATTTCATAGTTCCTCGAACTGTAAATACTGACGAAGAGCTTCAATGACATGAGCATTCAATTGGGATTTCTTGTCTGTTGCCCTCGCGATTGCAGTAACTTCTTTGGCAATGTGGGGATGATCCAGGTACAGATTGATGACATTTGTTGTTGCTTAAAAAAAAGGTTCAAAATGGGTTGGGCAAGCTTCAGGAAGCTTCTTACCAAGCGTAAGCTCGACACTCGACACAACCATCAATGCGAGAATTGTATTAGCCAGTCGGTCAGTAGAATGTCCCAATTCGTAGAGTCGTTTGAGGATGTCGCGATGTTCCTTTCTCTTGGGCTTAGAGAACGAGGACGAGATAGTTTCAATAATTGCAGAAAGAGAGAACTAAAATAATAAAAAAGGGATCGAATTTGATGAACAGTTGATGAAATTGTAATATGACGCACCCTAGATCCAACTGTTCCGCAAAGGCCATCTTCGATCAAATGCAGCAAGTGATGAATGTGTTCCTTCACTTTATCTTGCAGAACCATTACTTTCGATGCTTCCACATCCAAGAAGATGAACCTGCAGCAAGCTCGAGTTAATGCACAAGGATATTCGATTGGACGTCAAGCTCACGAATAGATATCGCCTAGTATATCAAAAAGTTCAGATGGTGTATAAGCACCATGATGATGGTCCTTCGTTTTGAGTTGGATACCTGCCTGAGCGAACTCATCAACACACAAAGGCAAAGATATGTATGATATTTTAAACTCACTAGGTCAATCGCAACCCAGTAAATTGGAACGACCCTAAGGACATATTGCACAAGGTCGATACCGGAAATTTTGCCACCAACAAGGGTATAAGAATTCGCAGCAATGAGTTTTTGTGTCGACTCATAGAAGTATTGACCAATCTCTTCCACTAAATCTGGCGAATTGAGTACAGCAGACACTGCCTTTTGCTCCTTTTCTCCTTCTATGGGGAAAAATCTAGTCTCTCGTGAGCACAAAACCAACCCGACAATGGAGTTCACGTACCCTGGCCCTTTGAGGACTCGATCCACGCGGGCCTTGTAAGGTGCAATGAAGCATTCTTTGTCCCTCAAGATGGAAGCCACTCCCGCATGGTCCTTGATGACAACGGGCTCCTTTTTCGCAGTAGGTCTTGCGAGATCATATTGATCAAGTAAGTTCAACTTCTCCAAATTTTTCTCCATGGAACCGGGGGTCATCAAGGGGAAGAAGGTATAAACACTATTTTCGGTAAAATGGTTGGGCAAGTGGCGGAGGAAAAGGCGGCCTAATGTGCTACCAAACCCAAAGGCGTTTGGATCCCTTTGACAATCTGTAAAACCCCACGAAGTAAGGTTGAAGGGCGTGAAGTCGTGAGTAAAGAATCTATCGCCTCGAGTAAGAGCAATGGCATCGCTGAGGATGGCACGACTGATAGTATAGCCTGCAGGACCTTTAAATAATATCCCATCGTAAGCGTGAAGCTTCATACCTGGACAAAGGCCTGCACCCTCCACAAGGGGCTTGGCTTCTTCCGCCTGCAATCCGACGTAGAGCTCGAGGTTTTCGATATGTCCGTACAATTTCTCGGCTGCACCCGCGATTTCTGCATCCGAGTTCCAATCCAAAAATGACGAGAAGGCTACATTTTCAAAAATGAGTATATCTCTGGTCCTTTTCTCTGTTTAATTCAGCTCACGTTTCAGGCCCAAGAACTGGCAAATTCATCAAGTTATAAAAAGTCATAAATAGAGTAAATAACAATAACTCACCCTTCTGAAGTCGTTCATAGAGCAAACTCCCCATTGTCTGCTCTGCTCAATGCCCATGACCTCGTTCAAACGCATAACGGCTATCCCAATGATTAGAGCTAGACGACTAGACAAGCTGTATCCATACCAGGAGTCCCACGAGCTCTGAAAGCAGCGGCAGAATGTTCGGTCCTGAACATCTTCGTCAGCATCTCTAGTTATTAAACAGATGATAGTCAAAAAGTCAAACGCACGCATCGTGGAGGATCTTTGCCAAATCTTCATCTTTGAAACGGCCATCTGGTTGGCGGTGGATCCTAAGAACGATCGGATTGAGCGTGACGGGTGTATCAGATATGGGCGAAATCACCTACGTTCCAAAGGTCCAGTGAGTTATCTTGGGCTGTGTATGTAGAGCGTGGACAGCCGCCTGCTTGAAGTCTTCGACCGTGACCTCTTCGACTGGCTTTTCATCGAAAAGGCGGTTGAAAACTTTCCGAGTCCACTGCTCATCCGCTTCACTTATCGTCGCGTGCCAGCGATACAAGCAATTAAACTGCGGAAAAAGCGATAAGCCATGATACACTACCCGTATTCAATGCCTGGCATTACTTACCTCTACACTACACACGTTACCTCGCCCTCTTTCAAATAGGGTGTGGTCATCATTTCGAATTTCCTGTAATTATGTCAGTTTCCATCCTTATGGTCAAATAGGGACCATCGGGCTAACGTCAAATGGCGTAAGACTCCATCTAATCCCATCTCTGACCAGGCCAAGAATAGTTGAGAAATAGTCAGAGAAAACAACTAGGAAAATGTTCAACAAGTGGTATGAGAACCCAAAGAGCAAGTTGATGTATACCTGTACCAAACCACCCGCAATTGATCAGGCGCGCTGTTTGGAAAATCTCTTCCTCTTGTTTAATATTTTTTGCATTTGCAACAGGATCGTCTTTTGAGATCGATGCAGGATCCACGTATGTTCCCCGCTCATTTATTTCAAGAAGTTTGGTGGCGATGTACTAGGCATAGGAGAGTTCATTTAGATGCAGACAACGGAACAGATTCGCGAGAGAACAAACGTTGTGATTGCGGCTAAAGAGCACGAGTAAAGCACAAACTGCTGGAGGCAGTAGCAACAACCTGTCTTCGGCAAAAACATCGGGATGCAGCAAACCCCGGCCACAACGAACCCGGATTGAGTCCTGGGTTTCTTGGTTGTTGCCGTAAAGCGGCGCCAGATCAACATAAGATGACGTTTCGTTTATATTTGGATCACGATGGGAAGTGCGAAAGATACTGAGATAACACACGGTTAATCAACTTCGATAAAGATTGCTTGGTGCTTGGACGTACGTGTGAATGACTAGAGGCGCAAATGAGAACATAAGAGAGGAAAGGCCTCCCGGGTGCTTCACAAACTTCGAGAGATTAGATATTCAAGCCAGTACGGTTCATGGATAAGCTACCTACACCTTCACGTTTCAAGAGACTTGTGACGATCAGTTAATTGAAGTAAGAATTAGTTACATAAGGAACTTACGTATCGAAAACCAGACCAGCATCTGGGAGCTGATTTCTGGGTAATTGGTTGCTTTGCTGGACGGAACGACAGTACGGTGTACCGGCCTTGAGTGTATATCAGCGGTGTGACCCTTGGGAAGACCATAGAAGTATCGACTACCTTGCCTAAATCCGGCAGATCAATGTTATTGAAAGAGCCATCTGCAGTACGCCACGCATACTTGTTACCGATGCAGGTAGAAGGAGGATGGCTAAGATCGTTGTAAACTGCGATGGAAGAATGAGGCTTTATCTAGTCTAGCCATAAACACTCAGCTCACAAAGCTTGACAATCTTCTGACGAAGCCCATGAGACATGGGACCATCTTCGAGCCTGGACACAATTGAAAGTGCATGCTCAAGCTGTGGAAAAAATACATGTGTAAGACAAGTGCTTGCTTGCGAAATTCAGCATCCATACCAGAAGTTTCCTGTCATCGATGGCGTCTGCATGCTTGATTGCATCCACGACGGCAGCCTAAGAGCAGAGCAGGCACTTTTTATACGAGTGTCGAGGAACACTGATAATATAATACTCACAAGAGTGCTTCCAGACACGGCCGCCGTTAACCCTTTCTCGATCTTGAAAGATATTGAAGTTGAGTTACACAAGTTAAGTTGCTTACTCACTTGTTCACGAAAATCTTTCAGGGTCTTCAAGTGGGCATGATGCTCTTTGTCGGGCGTAGCGCTACCCTTGATTTGTATGCCAGGTATCTATTTCGATATATCAGCTGAATCCTGCGCGTCAAGCCTGAAAGCGGACTTACCTTGGCCGAAGTAGAACGGGTGAAGAGGGAGGGCTTCTTGCTCTTCGTTGAATTCATTGTAGCGGAGTAACCCAATAGGCAGGAATGCCAATCCGTGGCCCATGTCACTTTACTTATAGGATTGAACCTTGAACCCTTAGGGCTTCCAATGAAGCTTCGATGTACATCTTTGACAGGTGGACTTGTAGGGATGACCCCATTTATACATTACGCAAATGTCTGAAAGACAGAATGATTAGATATCTATAATCTAAGATAATTCTTGTATCCCATCTACATAATTAAATATTGTACACACCACAGAAAAGGTTGTCAAAAGTGAACATTCTTGTTGTATGCATAATGCGAACGTGTCAGCAGAATAAATCCATTACGTAATTTCACAACCATGTGCATGATAACCCGATAATCAATGGAGGGGTCGAGCAGACATAACTTTTTCACGCCACCGAGTCGATTCCCTGCCAAACAGACCAAACTCTCCCATATCCCATAATCCATGCCTTTTCAACGGACCATGGGGACGTTCTGCCATGGAGCGATCACAAAATTTCGAGCACTATGTAATGATGTACCATCCAGCCGAGTAGTAGAAGAGAGTACGGCGGAAAAGTATAATCGAACCATTTTTCACATTTCTCCAAAGGGCGACGAAATCTTCGAATCAGTTCGCGAATGCCGAAGATGCTCGAGCAGCATCTTCGAGGCCGTTCTCACGAACTCTTATTTTACCTTTAATTTTGGGTGTCCACCGACGACTGTATAAGGTTATTGTAGGTAAAAACAGAATGATCTCCGTTCTCATTGGAAAATCCTCATGGAAGACTTACATAAAAATGAACGGGGTTTATACGGAATACTTCACACAATTAACACGGGAAAGATTTCAGACCTCATGACCACTGGTAGGTCTGTTTTAGGAGACTGCCAACCTCCAAAACAGTTTTTCCAGCGCCCAAGTCGATTAGCAGCCTTCAATGTCTTCCGTTTCGAGTGGCGATACTCAATAAAGGATGGATTTTCAAACAGATACGGTCTTTGCATGCACAGGCACTGTGTACGTAGATGCATATTGATCAAACATATCTGCCCTCTGAGTCACATCCAGCACTAAGGGGTGGAGTGGATGGTTGGCTGCCAATTTCCTGTTTTATTATACCGTCAATAAACCAAAATTAGGGATCCGCAAAGATTGGGAACCCACAACCAGAGCTCATCGGCTTCTGTCCTTTTTGATGCACCCAGCCCAGCAGCCACCGCATATGCCGCCTCGGTTTCCGCGTCCCCTTTCTGCTGTCCCAATGATTCTTCTAGATCAGACTTGGCCTCTTGAATTTCTCCTCGCATGATCCGAGTTACTCCCCTGGCAGTAAGAAGATGCGGGGATGACAGTGAGGGATTGCCCAACTGCTCACTGTAGAAGGAGCTTGTGTTGGAGTAGTTGTCCTTCCCAGTCACTAGTCCAATAGTGGATTCGATGAGCTGCAGCAAAAGATCATCTTCCGCCCAGCGTTTCGAACGATCAAACTGTTTCTTGGCAAGATCGACGCGGTTTATCGAAAGGTATATTTGCACGATCAGAGCCACACTGCCGTATTGACAATGAATTGACAACGAATTGACAATCCTTAGAGTAATGCAACGCACGCTTCGAGGTCCTCGGTGTCTGATCCCAGCGTTTCTAAAGCTTCCTCGACCTCTCCTGCTCGAGCGAACGCCGTAGCTGCTAGAACTCTAACAAGAGCTTTATCTCTTTCGCTCCCATCGACATCTTCACCTTCTATTTCAACAGATAGATCCCGTAGTTCCTCCAAAGCTGCTTCAGCCTTCGTTGAGTCAGCGGCGTCAACATAACGCGCCAGGGATGCGACAGCTTTTAAAGCGATATTTTCAGAATCTTCTGGGATCATTTCAAGAGCATTTTTTGGTTCATTGAGCGCGATATAGGCTCGAGCATTATACAATATCCTTGGTATATAATCCGACGATGTTGAGTCCGGAAGTGGTGTTTGGACCAGCGTCTTAAAAGCACCTAAAATGTAGATGTGAATTTAAACTGGGATGTTAAATTTTACAACCTACCAACGATAAATTGTTGCTTGACGTGGTACAGCTCTGAAGAATCCATTGATGAAGTTTGTTCAAGGAAGCTGAAGTAACGTGGACCATTTGCTGGGGCTTATGTAAGCAATATAACCTCTCAGCTGTCAAAGTCGCGACGCGCTTTTCTTTAGTTTTTCGTCGAACCCCCGGTACACGGTTGTACTCATATGGCTCGAGGTATGTTTTTTTGAAACCTTGAAATAAGGACTGACAATCAATCATCTTTTCCCAGATGTCACAAAAGCCTCAAAATCAGTTGGTGATCCATTGGATGAAGCACGTAGGATCATCGACCGTGATATTGCCCGGCTGGAAGAGAATATCCGATCCCTAAAATCCCGCAGAAACGAGCTGTCTCCTATTTCCCGCTTTCCTCCTGAAATCTTGTGCAACATATTTTCTTTCATTGAAAACCGCACTATGAGCCAAAATCGGAGGCCAGAGTCCTGGATCAACTTTAGTCGAGTATCACGACAATGGAGATTATTAGCTCTCGGTGCGCCGGAACTCTGGACCAACATACCAATTAGATATCCTCGGTGGGCAGAGGAAATGCTGGCAAGGTCAAAGATGGCTAAATTGGTCATCCAAGTTGATCTTACATGCCAATCACCGACTTCAAGAGTCCTCGATCCAATCAGGTCATGCCTCTCCCAGATGATACGTCTCGAGGAGATAAACATATTCGGAGCCTCAGGATCGACATTGAAACAACTTTTCCAGGATATACCTAAGTCTGCGCCTCAACTACACACATTACGTATTTATAACACAAGCCCGCCAACGGGTTACCTTACCGCACCTCTGTCTGCATTCACGATCCAAGAAGATTTTCTTAGCGATACGGAACGCTTGCGATGTGTTCAGCTTATCAAGTGTAATATCGGTTGGGATTCTCGCCTCCTGACTGGCCTCACTCGCTTAACTCTGCACGACTCCTTGAAGGATCAGCCGAGCTCTTCAATCATTCAATTTTTGCATGCATTACAACGAATGCCTGCATTAACCAATCTCGATCTTGAAGATTCAATTCCACACGATCCGGGAGAGCTATCCACCTACCCTGTTGCCGATCTTCCCTGCCTTCGGGTGCTTCGCATGTCGTCGGGTGTTGGTCCATTGACCGCTGCCTTACGTCACATAACCTTTCCCTCTGAAGCTGAATTGACCTTGATTTGCAAAGAAACCCGGTCCGCCCAGCTCAACTTTTCAACCTTTCTTTCTGTCCTAGCTGCAAAGTTCTTGTCATCTCTCGTCATCCGAAGCCTCAGTTTGAAAGATTTAGATGCCACCGCTCAGATTGGTCTCAGATTTAAAGTATGGTCGACCAGAACCGTTGATCACGACTTTTTTCAATATTCCCTTCACCCAGTTCCTCCTCGCTTGGAACTCGTCTTGACATGGCGCACCTCACCTCTCCATGGCCTTCAAAAATATGCGAAGGCTTTGACTGCTACTTTTGATGCCATGAACTTGCGTGCTCTCACCCAGTTAGAACTATCAACCTCAAACTACATTGATTCTAAAACATGGCTCAAGACATTTGCAAAGCTTTCCCGATTGGAACGGGTGCACGTGAAAGGCAATACAGCGGATTCGTTCATTAGCGCATTGGTTCATAAATCGGGGGCGGCCAAAACATCGATAGCAGCTTACCGCACCGTCTCCCTTCCTAAACTTCGCTATATCTGTATGGACGGTACTGATTTCGACGAGACAAGTCTTGGTTCAATATCGATCGAGAAGTTAATGAATTGTCTTATGGAGAGATATGAAAGAAATGCAGAAGTACAGGGGCTTTGTCTAGACGATTGCTACAATATCACGGATATCGAGGTCAAAGCACTTCGAGAGATCGTTGTCCATGTTGATTGGGATGGAGTGGAGCAAGGGTTCTCTGACGAATATGATTCAGAAGAAGAAAGAGAGTATGATAGTGATGGAAACATCATAGACGACGACTATGATGAAGATGACTTCCCTTTTGGTTATGGTGGCGACCCCTGGGGATTTTGACAAAAGTACGTTTCTTACTTTTGCTTGCTACGTCGATGATGTCTCACCTCTCAGTAAAAAAGCCAATGTCGTGAATTCCTTTCGACGGTGTTATGTGCGAATATCATGATCCAATATTTGCATAACATCCACAACTTCATCGATCGAAAACTCCCCAATTATCGTACTTGGTTTTGCACTATCTAAGCCCGAGAAATTTATTCTAGAAAAACTCAATCCCATGCAAATATTTTAGATACCTAATAAACCCTCTAATCAATTTGACATTCGCTTTATACTGAGCTCCCTGTGACTTCGTTATACCCCAGAATTTCTATTCACCTTTAATACATATTTAAAGTGTCCCCGTTGTTCATAATATGAATTATGTGCCTCGAGACAACCGTCTTTCCTACTGGCAGATGACTGCAATCCGGTTGACAATCTACCAATGAGTGAATTCCAAAGAATTATCGGCATTCTGATAAATAATGATTCTCTGACTTGGTAAGGGTAGTAGTAGTAGTCCATTTCGGAGTCATCGACATCTTGAGTCCAACCTAAAACACTAGCGCTGTAATTATTATGCACTGGCACTTGTGCCCAACTTAATTTTTCCTTTACATGCGTGTTAAATTACAGCACAAATTTGATAATACGTAGCATATATTTGAAGACATAGAAATTCTTCACCGGGACGGGCCTCCACCCCTGAGACCATCAAAAGTCACCAACATGTGTACCATTCTCATCGATGCATTGGAACCAGACACTGCAGGGCGGGAAGATGCCCGCGGGTTCATCTCCAGCATCCTTCAACAAAAGAGCGACTACTCCATGTGGAGGGACTTCTTGGGCAGTAAAAGTTCTGACAGCCGTGCCGTTATCAGTATGTGCCCATAGATCCTAGTTTCAAGGCTTGCGCTTATACTCCTTTGGGGATGATGAATTGAAAATGGATCTTACCCTCACAGAGTACTGGCGACCTGCCCGAATAAACGGAGATTCCGTAAGATTGAAAGTCATGGTCCGGGGTTGGTTAAGGGTGTTTAGCTATTGTAAAGTTTAGCACTCCAAAACCTTTAGAATGGGGAAAAAAGGAAACATACTAGCATGAACACGGTTCCATCTTGAGTAGGACCACTCCAATATTGAGCTGGGAAAGAACTGTTGCTCGTCCAATCTGGCTATTCAGAATGAAGATTGAGCTAAATTAAATTAATTAGTGGGCCCAAGAGCACACTCACATTTATGCCCCATCGGAAAGGCGAGATACTTTGACCCACCACTGGATCTTGGTTAATCGCCAAAATCTCCTCGTTGGTCAGGATCTCGATAATGTCTGCAGTGATAGCTGAAAGCTATTGGCAATGTTTGTAACCCTATATATCTCTTGTTGAAGCAAGGATCCTTACATTCGTTCCAATCTAATAGGTTATATCAGTTAGAGAACTTGAATGACAAGAGAGACGATAAACCAAAAGCGGAGACTTCATTAAGGCCCAAGCCGTAAAATGGGACTTGGCTTCTTCATGCGTGAGGCCACCATTTCCTCTTTGATTAAAGGACAAACTCGCTTCAAGAAACGAAAGCGATGCATCGACACGACTCACAGTTGCAACTAAGGTCGGTTAGGTAAACGTTCGTGTAGATAATAAAGAACAAACGCACCATATCCAGGTCATTGCGCCCATAAAAGTCGGTTGCTTGGGTTATGAAAGAGTTGCTATATACATCGAACGGACGAAGTGAGCGATCATCGACGAAAACAAGCGCCAGCGTACAAGTTAATGATGGAGGCAAGAGAGTCCCATTTAGGTGCAATATCGCCAGTTGTCTGATTGAGGGCTTTATGTCAATGTATTCTCAGCATAAAGTAATACTAAGCTCACTCTCCAGCTATGTCCCATCGAAGCACCCCATCTTAAATCCAGATAAAAAGTCAACAATTGATGTCAAAAAAAAGTTTTTGAAAGATATCTCACAGCCAGACTTGGCTCTAAAAATGGCCTTCAACAAATAATGATAAGGCTAAAAGTGGTTCTAGACTCACCCAACCCCATTCACAAAGCGAATACACAATTTGTGTTCCGGTACTTTCCCCGACTTGAGCCAGGGCATCAGCCATACGTTGATACTCTTATAAATAATCATCGATACAGCCTGTCAACATTAAAATACCAGCGAAAAAAATAATAATCTTACTTCCAACGATTCCTTGGCGAATAATGTCATCAAAAGGAACTACATCGAACATAAGGTTCATTCCAGGAGGCTAAAGATCTTATGCTTACTAGCGCAGTTATCGTACCTGCACACAGAATATTAAACATGACTGTTAACTGCAAGCACAAGTTGTAAGGAAAGTCGATTTCGTACTTGAGATAATCGAAGCCCCATTTCTGGAAAGCAGAAGCATCGCGAAGCTCGTTAGAGAACGAGCCAGGATATCCTCCGCAGGTGAACCAGCCAGAGTCGCCGTACTAACAATGGCAGGAGTATTAGATGTTTTCAACAAGACGCAATAAGATAGTACTTACTATCCCAGTTTTGCTGTAAGTCAGGGAACGTCATGTCAGGAGGATCGAGTAGATAAAATAAAGTTATTGATCCCTTACAACCCCAAAGCATGTATCTGTTGATTAAGTGTAGTAAAGCCATTCTTGAAGCGGACTTGATCTACAAAACAGAGCCTTGTCAGATCGACCTGCCGTATATGAGTCTACGATAGCCTTAACCTTCAACCAGATCACCACCAGCGCTCCTGTTTTTCTCGGCCCAACAATCGTCGATGTTGACGTAGTTGTATCCTGCAGCCTGCAAACAGATGAGTCGGCGTAAAGCATAGAGTATCTGGATAGAACGATTACCTGAAGACCCAGAGATTTCATCAACTGTGCCGTGGTTAATATGAGGTCTTCGTCGATGTTGCACTATGACTGACAATAAGTTGGCGAGTCCAATCGATGAGTTTTTGGTCCAACCTTATAAGCATTCCACGCTGATATCGATTGAACATTGACGCAAAGCAAATCGATGTGAAAACACTTACTGTTGTAGCCCAAAACTAGTCGACATCAGTGCACACACTGAACCTCCTAAAGACGTCACTCACTAGGCAAACGCGCAACGCCATTGTTCAAAGCATCGACTGTATTCGCAGAGGAGAAAGCAATAAGCCCAATTGTGGCTGCCCACAGTGAATTGACAAACATTCTGACGAAAGTAGCAGAATGAATAGATGAGCCAAACTTTCTGATTACACCCTTATTTAAGTACAAAAGCATCATGATCATGTAACTATTCACTTACGAAATCGAATCAACCGCCACCCTTGATCCATCATGACAATGCTCCAACCAGTTGCCAAGGTGCATGATCTCTGCCTCGAAGGCTACATTGCGAGTAAAACCCGCCACCTATATTAGAGTCACTTAGCGGAGATAGGGTCTGGTAAATTATTGCGGAATGCATATGACCCCAAGAGAATTCAATGAGTATATTGAAAGGTGGAGAGTCTTGGGTTTGTAGATAGATTACTTTGGAGACGACTTGCGCGAGAAATCCAAGCGCGATGGCCTATTTTCCCCGACTCGGACTGTAATAGCCGCAATAATTGTTTACATCCAAAGAACACATGGAATAAGATGATACAATCACTTGAATATTTGAATGTTTGAGATTTGCCGGAATCGAATCGATCGATAGTCGAAGTGAAGAAGCCAGAAAAGGCCATTGAAGACAAGACATTGCGCTATACGGTAGGGGATTTTGAAGAGCCGGTCCATATGCGTATGGTCGGACGCAGCGGACCAGTAGCGGACCTGCCATGAATTATGGAACTAGAAGACCATATGGAACAAGGTTATTAAGTACAAGAAGCAGCGAGATTCAGGGTAGCCTTAAATGCTCAAGGACTAAGTAATCATGTACATGCCACAAGTCATGGCGTACTTTTTATTGCACGCAAGAACAGGGGGTGCTCAGAAAGGGAGACGCAGAAAGTATGAGCAATGATGAGATCAGCGGGGATGTAAGGTCTTGGCATTGTCCGCAGTTGAAAATTTTGCATACACACTTTTATTGTGCAAAAATAATGGTAATAGATAAGGAGTTTATTGAGGATTCAGGACAAGATGAAAGCGTGACATTTTACTATAGGGGCTATTCCATATTTGGTTGCCCGGGATCCTTCTGCCGTCTGCCGTGCTACAATGTCCTTCTCGGCATTGGTTATAGCGTAGTCCGGTTAACCATGGCCGTAACATCACACTGTCCAGGTCTAAAAAGATATATTATTGTGAAGGTTAGACTATTTAGACTGTGACGTCACACGTTATTGTAGGTTGCGATAATTGTTGCATTGCATCTCCACCGCGGCCACTTGGCGGCCACCACCTTTCTCTTCCGTACCACCACCATCACCACCTTCTACTCGTTTCCTGGGACAGTGTCCTTGACATTCACCCTCATCGAAAACTTGTCAATACTGGGCAAGATTTTTTGATCATTGATATCAGTACCAACCAAACAACCAATCCCAAACTATCACAGTCCTTTTATTACATACCCCATTTCGCGATCGTGCGAACTCACCTTTTATTTCTATCTTCTGCCATCAGGGACCTTTGTCCTCTTACCCAAGACAAGGACATCTCTCGATTTCTTTCGACCCCTTTCTCCTTCAGCCTTTTACCCCTGACATGTCTTTTTCCCAAAGTGCAATCAATCATCAACGTTCTTTTCCAAACAACTCATCACACCGTCAGTCGAAAACGGTAGAATACCATATACCCTCAAGGCAATCCATCCAGGAATACTCAGCCCTTCTGGCCGGAACTGCAGTAGAGGCTGCAAAGTCAACTGCGTTCATACCTTCCCGACAAGCACCTGTACCACCACAGCCCTCTTACCGATCAAAGACTCCCACGGATCTGTCACCACCACCTGCATCTGCTCCTGCACAAATTCCTCCAAGAGGTCGCAATTCTCTTCAAAAGCCCAACCCACGCGCTCGCAAGAACAGTTTCGCACTTGCTACTCCCCCAACTCGTATTCTCGAACACGATCCATTCGCAGCCAACGCCAACGAGGGTTCTCTTTCTCAGGTTGGTAAGACTCAGAAATCAAGCCCAATGACAGCTGGTACATCGCCGCCACCTCGTCCTTCTCGAGTAAACACGGCTACGCTGAATGATATTATTCCAATCTCTACTCCACTCGCTGCACGGCGATCGTCAGCACCATCAACGCCTATATTAGACGATGGCCATTTTTATGCAGATCCCTCAGAATCCCTCCCATACAACCCATCTAGCGAATACGTCAACTCGGTTCCAGGAAGTGCTACTGCGAGAATTCGATCACGTAGCAGCACCACATCCAAGGCTAGGAAGGGCGTTCTGGGCCTCATGTCAGAGATGTTCAACCCAACAAAGCGACCAGAAATCAGTACCCCTTACGATCCTGTGCACTTAACTCATGTAGGCTTCAACTCATCGACAGGCGAGTTTACGGGTCTACCGAAGGAATGGCAACAACTATTACAGGAGAGTGGGATCTCGCGGTCTGAACAGGAAAAAAATCCCCAAGCAGTCATGGAAATCGTCAAGTTTTACCAGGAAGGTCATGGTGATGTATGGGATAAACTGGGTAATGTTGGGGGTGCCCAAGATATCGTTCTACAGTCGAGAATTGAAGAAAGCTTCCAAAATCCAGTGAGAGGCCTTTTCATTGATTTTCTTCATATACCGACGCCACATCCAGCGATCTCCGCCGCCCCCTCCCAGAAAACAGGGAACCCAAGTGTCGGTTTTAACTTCTTCCGTGGCACCAACCTCATATCGACCTGCTCCTACGCCACCCTCCGCAGCTACGCCGGCACTCGATCGTTCTACATCACAACGTGCCCCAACCAAGGTAGCCAAATCCGCAGATCTTGGCCGCGCTAATACGACACGTGATCGGCCTGGTCAAGCTCCATCAAGCACTCAACAGAAAAAAATATCGCCCGCTTCATCTTCCTCTGATCTGCCCCTGAAACAGAGTCCGCCTGGTGCCTCAACGGCCACGAGAGAGCGTGGTGATGCGCGATCGCAGAATCAAGCCCCAAGTCCGGCGACATCAAGCTTAGCCAAAGTTTCTGGTATTGCTACGCCTCGACGGCGGGAAAAGAAAGTTGACAAAACCAAGGAAGAGGATATTGTCAAACGACTTCAAAAAATCTGTACCGATGCAGACCCAACACGTCTGTATCGAAATCTTGTCAAGATTGGCCAAGGGTGAGTTTCCATCTAACGGGGTTACCATACACACTAATCACTATATTTCAGTGCATCCGGCGGCGTATATACTGCGTATCAAGTCGGGACCAATATTTCTGTGGCCATCAAACAAATGGATTTGGAGAAACAGCCGAAGAAGGATCTTATCATCAACGAGATTCTTGTCATGCGGTCATCTCGTCATCCCAACATTGTCAATTATATCGATTCGTTCTTGCACAAGAACGACCTGTGGGTGGTCATGGAATATATGGAGGGAGGCTCTTTGACAGATGTTGTCACCGCCAACCTGATGACGGAGGGCCAAATTGCAGCAGTATCAAGGGAGACTTGTCAAGGTCTAGAACATCTTCATCGGCACAACGTCATTCACCGCGATATAAAGAGCGACAACGTCCTTCTGAGTATGGTTGGAGATATCAAACTGAGTGAGTCGCCCAAAATTTTAATAAAAAAAGTCACTCCTCCGCGGAGGATGATCATCGTAGTCAGACAGCACTAACTATATTTTTGGAATACCTTAGCTGACTTCGGATTTTGTGCTCAAATATCGGATGATGCACATGCAAAGAGGACCACCATGGTAGGTACGCCATATTGGATGGCTCCTGAGGTTGTCACCCGCAAGGAGTACGGGCCCAAAGTGGATATATGGAGTTTAGGCATAATGGCTATCGGTGCGTCTCTATGGCTTCTTCAGGCGCTTCCCTATCCATAGGGATATGTCCCTTCCTTCTAGAAATGATCGAAGGAGAACCCCCCTATTTGAATCAGAACCCCCTGAAGGCTCTTTATCTCATCGCCACAAATGGTACTCCAACCATCGCGAACCCAGAGAATTTATCATCAGTGTTCAGTGATTATCTGGCCAAGACTTTGGAAGTCGATGCGGAAAAGCGGCCCAATGCTACAGAGCTTTTGCAGGTACATCAAGCCTTTTCTCACTTCAGTGTAAAGATTACTCTTGCTCATTATCATCTCATCACAGCATCCCTTTTTCAAACTTTCAGAACCTCTTCGGACTTTGGCACCCCTCATCAAAGCGGCAAGGGATATCGCCAAAAACAAGTAATCAGCTCAAGCAATTAATATCATTAATCATCCCGATGCCCTCAGCGTCCCAATCCATTGTACCGTACATCTATAGTGTCCTTGTTTTGTGTGTCCACTATACAGACATGTCTTTTTCTTTTCTTTTCTTTTCTTTTGAAGAAATATAATAGTAGAAAAAAATTAGTATTTATGTATGCAATATCCCTCCCAGCTTTTCCATATACTTTCTTTGTTTGCTATGTACTCGAGTTATTCTGGGAGGTTGGAGATACGTATGAAGGGCAGGATTGGTATTGACGTGTGGCCAGGCTGGGACTTACCACGCTACTAAATATTTTTTATCCCAGTTGGAAGAACACTTTATTAGATGCACTGCAATTGAGTAATTCTATCTTGTCACATCCAAGGACTCCAACCTATATAATAATAGTATTTGAGTGTTCCATAGCAATGTAGTATCTGTTGCTCTTACCATGGAAGATAGTAGCCAAATTCAATGGATCAGTCGCCTCTGCAAGCAATTCGTTGACTGTGCTCTCCACACTTAGAGACCTGTCTAATTTCCTTGCAACAGAGCTCAATGCACGGTCTGCCGCCTCGTCGGCTGAGCCGCTAGTCATGTCGATGCCGATGCCAAGGTTATATCGGCTTGTTGTATCATTCATAGTCGTGGCAGTGGGAACATCAGATTGCGCCTGTTTGACTTTGATCTCACTCGCAGTCCTTTAGAAAAATCAATGAGGTTTATCAATACACAGTTTAGAGTCAAAAAGGCCAACCAAGTGTGCAGAGGGTCGTGTTTGAACACCTCCAAGACAGTCATAATGACATCAGACTCCTCACGGAGAACTCTGAGTGTTTCTTCGGCACATCTTTGAAACACTCCTGATGTTCCTGATGTCCCCATCCCATCTATGATATCCGCGGTCATGCGAAATGGCACACGTTCGGGAACGGTGAGTAGTTTTCCCTGAATATTATTGTCAGTCAATATACTGATCCGAAGACGATAAGCATTTACTTGATCGAAAGCTATGCCGAAATCTATGTGTATAATTTCTCCAGTGACATTGTCCAGGAGGATGTTTGAGATATGTCTGTCTCCAATGCCTAACACATGGCCAACGATGGACGTTGTCGCTACACTCCTTGTATAGTTGAGGCGCATGGAAAACCACGAGATAGGCGTCTTGTGAATTTCCGTAAAGTAGTGCCTCATCACAGGTCTAAATTTCTGTCGGATTTCAAGAAATAATGCGAGTTGTTTGTCTGGTTCGCGGCAGTGAACTTCCTGGACATTCTTCATTCGAAAAAATATATCGTTAGATTTCAGATCCGTAGGGTGATACCTAGTGAAAGCCATCCTGTCACTCCAAGTCTACGACTATTGCATAAGTGACTTACAGTTGGTGTGCCTTGGAGAGCCATTCACGCAAGGGAAAAGTATTTCCAACGAATTCGAGGAGCCCAGCTCGAGGCGAAAGGGGTATGACCTTATATTCACGAACCTTCAGATCACGCCGTCGAGTTTCCTGGTCGCGCCGCAGGATACTATTAACGAGATCGAAAACTTGTTCCATAACCGCATCCTGTCGCAGATCATCGTTCCCTTCTCCTTTGAACTGATAGGCAATAAGTGGTTTGCATAGAAACTCAAAGCGTGTTGAAAGATGTCCTTACTAGTTGCTTGTACTTTTCTCCATCGGACCCATGACATATACTAACCTTTGGTAGGTTGTTACCACCAGCGGTCGTAAATACTGGTTCATAATGATCGATCCAAACACAATCTTCATATTTCATTGTCAAGTCAAGCGGGGTGTGAGCGGTTGTAACGGGGACCTTCAGTTGAGCAAGCTTGCGGATAGAAAGATCGTCAGGAATCTTGAAACGATGTTTGGTCCTGCTCTTGTACCGGGGATCTTTGGCAATAGGATATTTTGCCCACTCCAATGATGCATCGCAAAGCCTCTCAACGTCTCGAACGCGATTTACGACAGACTCATCGCCACGGAGTCGATCGAAGATACTACTAGCAGCCGCGCTTCGTTCTGTATGCGTAGATAATGTAGAATGCCGGCCAGACTGCCTTCTATTGGCTGTCGTAGCGTTGGGACGGTCAGGTTGCAGGCAATATACCTGGTAAAGGCTGTGGAATGGATGTTCGCGACACATCCTCATGATAAGTCGTTGTAAATTTTCCTGGGTTTTGTTCGTTTGGGTAGCAAGTCGTGCTGTGAGTTGATGCTTTGAAAAAACTTTAGTCCTCTTCACTTTCAATATATACAAAGGACGAAACGCATACCGCGAGGAAGACAAGCTTTCGGGAGGGAATGTGCTCTAGAGCATCCTTTACAGTTTCCAATGCAGACTCGTCGTCGAAGTTAGCGAACCAGAGGGAGCAAAAGCGTATCGCCGAATCCTCATCAAAGTCGTCCGAAGCTTCTAAACAACGAGAATGCATGTGAATAGCTTGCCTGAGAAAATTGTCGCGAATAGTATTATGCATTCTGAAAAGTTCGCTATCCTCTTGCAGAAGCTTGTGCGCCCTCGCCTGGTCTAACTCTAGCCCTTTCCGAACTGAATCATTTGGGGTCCTCGCGAGCTCCATGCTACGGTTCTCAATCTCTTGTTTTTTCCTGTCGACGTATACCTTCCACCTGATGCCATCTGGTGATTTCAATGTCGCATGATATTGATGCTCAGAGAAGATTGCACATTCACGATATACTGTAGCACGAGAAGCAAGTAGATCCTGTTTATCGCCTCTAGCTTCGTCCAGTAAAGAGATAGAAGGATTGAAGTAACGGGTCCATATATCAGCGGGTTTTTCCAGGCAAGCATCAGATGTCCATGTACCCTAAACGAACATACGTTGAGTACGGCGTTACACTGATAAAACCTTAATTTACCAAGCGGGATAACCATATCGCCCTTCGCGATATATCTATAGATTGAACGTTGGCACTATTGTCAACAAGATCTCGAAGGAATTGTACGGCAAGCTTCTCCTCCTTTTGCAGCCATAGGACATTTGCAAACTCTTCGGAAACCTCGGAAGAAGGTTTCAAGGTTAAACGTTGGGCCCGGACTACGGAATTTAAAGCGATTTGAACCTGGTTGGATGCCCTCGCTGCTCGTGATAGACAAAGCAGGCTTTTTTTCTCAATATCTATAAGACCCTGCACAAACGGCGTGATAATCGTGCCTATTTGCTGACGTTCTTCTCGTTGCCTCACAGATCGCACAAGGGAGATACGAGTTGCCATAAGCGCCTCTAGATCAGAAAAGCTGGTCCTAAATCAGCCCTCAAACCGTAAGAAAGATTCCTCCCAGACCACGCACTTGAACCCAGAACCAATATTTACAAAACCCTCCCAGTCGCCAGAGTCAAAACTCCTTGTCTCCAATCTCTTTTGTATGAAATCCTGCCTCCATTGCGATACCTGATTCAAGCACATAAGGTCTTGAGCCGCCTCCCGTATTTCAGCCAGATTTTCAGATCCCAAAGACCTCATGCGGGCCATTTCGGCAAAGAGTGAAGCACGAATAATGCCGTCCAGAACGCGTGGGTCGCGTTCACGGTAGATGGCTCTGAGTGACTTGTACAATGGAACGCTAGCTGCATTCTCTGCTCGGTCTGGCAAGTCCCATGTCTCTGTCCTCCACCCTAGTCTATAGCTCATTGATGCAGAGGGGCTTCTGGATGGGTTTCCCCGAGAATTTTGTAACGTATCTATGGCGAGGTGATCAAAACCAAAGAAATGAAACGCTTTGAGAAGACCTTCTTCTTCGCCATTGGGCTCATTGCCTGCTTCGAGTGCTGCGCCGTGAAATCGAAAAGCCTTTTCCCATTGTTTCTCGTGATGGAACCGCTTGACGAGGAACCGTTGAAGGTCATTGCTTTTAATTCCGTAAAATCCATCGGGTTCGTCGATATGAGCATAGATTTCGTAAAGGACCTGCTCTGTAGATGGATCTTGTATGACACTTTGCGCATTGGATTCAGAGGCAAGTTCCAGAAACAGAAGCGCTGTTGTATATGCACCACATAGAACAGCACTTTGGGCAAGCAACGTATAGTCAACATCAAGCCATTTATTGTAACCAAGAGCATCAGTCGTTCCGGGAGAAAAGTAGCGCAAGTGCAGCACGATATCGACGATTGCGCGTACACAGGATATATCGAGACTCTTTGCAGACAGAGCCTTGGTGAAGAAATTTGACAACAACGTACGGTAAGAGAGGCCAGTAACCTTATCTGCTTTTTTTGCCTGCAGTAGCGTCTGGACAAGGACAGGTAATATTTGCTCTGCGAACGCCAGATCGGAAGTCAAAATTGAGTTGAGTTGTGCAAAAAAAGGATCAACCGTGGCCAACGAGTCAGTGAGCAACACCGTAATTGTTGATATCCATCGAGAAAAGTTATCAGAACACAGATCCGATTTAAGCTCGTCTCCTAAGTTCCGGCTTGGTCGTGAGTTAGGTGAACGCCAATAAACTCTCAGATAATCTAGCTCCACCCGATAAAAATCTGAAGGCATTTGTGCTTGAAGCTCTTCTGCGGTAGAAACAGACATGATAAGCCGTAACGTGTTATAAGCGTTGGATACGTGTGACGGGCTATCATCTTCCAACATCCCAAGAAGAGTCAGGGTTATGGCATCGCGAGCAGCAATGGTCCCATCGGCCAGGCTTTTTTTCGTGACGTTATGTCGGTGACGAGGACGAAGGGAATACATATCCGGTTGCTCAATGTTGAAGCTGCCAATTTTCCCGTGGTTTAATGTTAAAAGTGCGGCGAAAGCTTCTACATCTTCGTCTTGTAGACATTCAGTAGAAGGCATGCACTCTTTCAAGCGCCAAAAGTCCGTTTTTGAGTACTGCTTTTCACTATAATCTCTTGCCAAGGCCCGATCACGAAGGCGACGGACTAGCCTAAATTTATTAGACGTGATTTGATGGTCACTTAACACAGAGGCCAGGCTATCGAGGGTGATGTCGTTGTAGGCCTCCAATAGTTGCGGTGAAGGCTGATGTGGCCAAGCAAGAAGTGCCCGATATATGAGATCCCCGATCTCCGTTGTCACCTTGGTCAATAAATGAACTTGGTCATCTATCCATGCCAGCATTTCGTTTCCCATGTTTGAAGTTGACTGGTCGTAAGAATTGCTGGCATAGTCGTGTGCGATGCAACTCAACCTGATCAAGATGTTGGGTATGCGGGCGTCTTTTATTCTCGTTTTGCGATACCGACGGAAAGCCCATTCAAGGATCGATTGGGCAGATCGAGCCAGATCTGTCTGAGCAAAGAATAGCGAAGCTCCATGTGTGACTGTGTGCAGTAAAGTTATGTCATTGAAGTCTTTATAACGGACAGCCATCCAAACTGAGATGGCGTTGATCAACCTGTTTTGTTCGTTCACAAGCGGCGTATTTTGTAAATCGGCAAAAAGCTGGTGCAAAACGTGATATGTTGTGGCCTTTGTGACAGCGTCAGGGAGCTGTGAAGAAAACCAAAACCAGCTTTGGAGAATGTTCTGGGTTGAGAAAGCAGGAAGGTTGGGTTTATGTATCACCAGGGGATCGAATTTGCGATATCGGTTCAAAACCTGGAAGGTGTGAGCAAATTCCCCAGTTTCATCGCATTTCCGCAGTGCTTCCATAATGGGGCCATCGTCAGAATAATCCTGATCGCCAAGGGCGCGCAAGATCGTCGCAACAACACTGTCGACATTTTGCTGTAGAATAAGGTCAAAGTCGGATATCGGAGCCATCCTTTCCTTCACAAGACGACTAAGCTCGGAGCTATCTTGATTTTCATCCATCCACGTTGCAATCTGAACACCAACGATATCCCCAAAGCAATCACGAAGACCATCGACCGATGACTTTTGTAGCACTCTACAGTGATTCTCAAACAGCTTCTCGCCATTGGCTAGAATGTTTGTGGGGGTGAATGCGCGAAAGGTTGCTTCGGCACATTGTTTTCTGTCGGAATAGCCCAAAAGATGCGGGGGGAAGCGAAAAAAGTCGGCATCCGTTTGACGGATGGAATAAGCGAGTTGAGAGCTGTAGGCTTCGAAAAGGACTGATAGGGAAGCCATTCCCAATCTTTGAGAGACTCCAGTAAGAATGGCTTCGATGTGGGAGGAATAGAGAGGGGAATATAAACAAGCTTCCAACAAGTGCCAGTAGGGTCCGCGTCGAACTGCAGAACTGACAATCATGATATTCCCCAGAGAAAGCATGCGCGTTAACATATACTCATATCTAAAAAAGCATTGAGATGGAACCCAGGAGGTTAACTTTGTACGACGTACTGTTCAAGATCGACGGTATACCACTTCTGCACGAGAGTATACATCGAAGTAGGTGATATTCCGGTGTGAACTTCAAGGTCAAACAAGCGTGTGTTGAGAACGGCAGCCCGGAAGCGAACCCTTATATCGTGGTCAGCAGTCATCATGGGAAGTAAAGTTGTCGGTAAATCCTCTACAGTGGTCGACCAAAAGGTTTGCGAGGGGTCCAAGGAGAGGTATCGGTCCAAAAATTGTGCCAAAGCATCACGCAAGGTCCATGTTGATATCTTCTGTTTCTTGAGTGCCTTCGCTAGCCAGGCGCACAACTCCCCTACCATCTCACCTACATCGTTGGATTGAGCCTGTGGAGTCAACCAAATGCTCAAGGTAGAATCCAATAAATCAATAACCAACTGATGAATACGTTCGCTTCGAGCAAATTGATACTGCTTCAATAATTCCGACATCTGGTTTAAGAAACTATCGAGATGTTTAAGATGCAGATTAAGGGTGCCATGGCGAATGTGGTTGAGGAAGATAGGGCATACCAGACCAAATCTTGCAGGTTGGTCCTCTGCGCATCTGAGGACGATTTCTGTGAGCTCTTTATCCCGAGTTGGCTCTCCAGAGGTAGACTGCAAGAATGGACCACAGGTAAGAAAACTGATACATGTTTGGAGTAGTTGTTGAGCAGGTTGGCTGTCCTCCGCTGTCTGTATCGTTCTAGATGAGCCATGAGCTGGTGTGGTTCGGATAGGCCCAAATCCATCTTTATCGTCAACATCTGTTGTCTGATGCGCATTGGAGATGCCAGACGGGCCCACAAGCATCCGACGAAGCACCTCACGCAAAATGGTAATAACGGAGGTGAGAGTCTCTTGAACCTAATGAAGGGGAAGTCAATACAGAGGGTGAAAGGGACATGTGGGGTTTTACTTCAGCGTTTTGCCAGATCAACCTTAAGAAAGTAATTCGACGAGTGCTGCAGACTCCTTGACGCCATGTCTCGCCAGGCGTTAAGCTACTTAGAATTTTCTCTTGGATTCCGGACTTTGTGCCAGGCCACGACAGCGTCTCCCAAATCCTTTTACCATGCGAATGTCCTACCTGATGAACGATACTCTCCAAAGAAGATACAACATGAGATTTTTCTGCTACAGTCCAGCGGTTCTCATTCAATTGAGGGGTCACAAAAGAGATGATCTTTGCGGCCCTTTGCAAAACCTGACGACTTGACAGTGTGCCGTTGAATATAAGCAGCGTTTCGAATGTTATAGCCGCGATGGCGAGGTCCAACGCTCGACGAGACATTTCTGCGGTTACATTGTCCTGTGCGGCTTCCCATTCCGATATTAACGACTCTAGGGATTTTAAGAAGAAAGCTGAAATTCTCCGCTCTCTACCACGAGGCGCAACTAACTGCAGGTCCACAACGGATTCATCCTGGTCATCTGTTGTTGACTTCCTTCGTCCAACATTTGGCTTCCGCTGAAAGGAAGGCAACTTTGCGTGTAGCAAAAAATCCCTAATAACTTTGCCCTCGTACTCTTCTACCATGCTGTCCACAATTTGGCATCTCGGCATCAATTGGTGTACTGGCAAATCCACACGCTTTGTTAATCCACAAACAGTCTCAAGCAGGATAAAGATGTCCTTGACACCATGTAAAGAAACGTGTGTCCGTTCAGTTCCTGAGGTCTTCCAGCTATCGATCAACCAACTAAGAACTTTGTCTTCAAGTCGCATTCGATATAGCCTTACATCTTGACTGGCTATTGACAAGCATTGCGACAAAAACATGCAGACAGAGTCATATGGATACGCAGGCCCTTGAACGTCCATATCCTTTGCGAGTGTTTCGATCTCAAGGAGAACGTGGTGCGAGGTGAGAAGAATGCGGGATAAACCGGTTTGATTATAGAGTGAAACGAGGAAGGTATGCCCAGCATGGCAGGCAGAACGACAGACGGTTGGAACATTGGCTCTTCGGATGGCATGGGTCCAGATTGGATCCCAGGTGGTCGAGGTTAGCATAGGAGAGTCAATTTTGTTGGACGAGGGCTTTTGAGAAGTGGCAAATCCTTCAGCATATGCGATAGCAGCAAAATTCAAGAAAATCCAAGACTGAACAACACCATCATCGGAGGTGACGTGTTGAAGAAGGACACTGATGACTTCCTCCTTGAAAGAGTCATGTATGACTGACCAATACCGCTCAATAAAAAAGAGGAGTGTTTGTAGATGGTAGCATCTCGCATTAGAAGAGGACTGTGCATGGATCGAACGCAACAAAGCTGAAATCGGGTTTTCAAGCTTCGTTCGTTTTGCGTGTGACCGAGAACTTCCAGGGGTAACGGTAGAGTGAATAGATTCGGATAGTTGATACAGCTGGAGACAAAAGTCTGTATATTCCGTAAGTATGTGAAAGGAGTACGCATACCTTGCCTGCACAGTCAGCTTGAAGTTCCAAAATGGCCCAGGAGAGGGCTTGCCCCGCATTGAAATCCCATCCTGCTCGAAAAGTCTGGGCCACAAACGCTCTTTCAGCGCTGTTATGACTGCCAGGATTAGTCGGATCCAGCAATTCAAATCTGAGGGCATCAAGGGTTAAACGATCGGCCCCCCATCTACTCTCCGCTTCGCCATCCAAGAGTTGCCACAGACGCCCGAGTGCATCACCACAATCAAAAGAGGGGGCACGCTCCATGTTGCTAGGAGCGATTAAAAACGGAAACAAGACCCGTAGCACGGCCGTGAGGCTTTCCTTCATACTCTTATCTTTCTGACCCCACAGGCTGAGCAACCCGCCCCACGACGAGCGGGCGTAATTTTGGACTTCATTTCTCTTGTTTAGCGAGAGATGCCTGAGGGTAGACAATAAAATTGCCAAGAAGCTATGTAAAAGAGATGAATCTGTCGGAAAACGCTCCAGAAAGCGCTGAAGACGAAGGAGAATCCCAGAGGAGAGATTCGGAAAGTCCGGAGAGAGGATGGGGGAAGCGGGGGAGGCGATAAGGATGGAAATAAGTGGAGCAAATACGAGCTGCTCGCGGGAAGGGGCCAGGATTTTTTGCCCTGACTTGAACTTGTCCTGCTTGGGCAACTTTGTGCCGGGAGGAGCAGAATACTCATGACGAGATCGTTTCTTAGAACCAGGGATGATTGTTGCAGGAAGGTCATCGTCGTCAGGACCATCGGGCATGTCCTCCACATACATGTCCGAATCAACGTCATTTGCAGTGACTTCCTCATCTGCGAAGCTGTTCTGAATCGGATCGTCCAAAATAACATTGAATCCCATCTCCACTATCTTAACCCATGTATCGTCGGTCATATGCTCCAGATGAGGCGTATAACCTGCCAGACAACTCATCGTGTGGATGTAATCCAAAGCAACGGGCGTGAACAAGGTTCCGCGGTAAACCATGGTTTGGGTCAGATGCATAAACAACTCCTTGATCACTTCCTTGTTCAGCAGGTGAACAGTACGTTCGGTAAGCCATCGTACGATCCCAGCAGCGTGTTCCAGTCTTCGGAAAGCCGTGGAACTGACACTAGAGGATTTGCTTGTAGACTTCTTCACTGCCGCTTCTTTCTCTTCTGCAACACATCTATATAATGCGCGAAACACGGAAAGCCATGCTTTTGGTCCTTCGGTAGATAAACTGTCAACAACCCTATCTTGGGAAAAAACCTCTTGGATTGAGGTTAATCCCTCTTGTCTTTCTTTAGCCTTTGCACTCTTGAGATTGCGGGTGACTGATATGAGAGTACTCTCGTTGTCGGTCATGAAATGAAATTAAAGCCAGCTGATTGATGGTGAAAAGTTTTATTTTCAATTTTGTGATTTGATCACGAATTTTGGATATACTCACTGTCGTATGAATGGCACGCAAAAAAGTACAGATGGTGTAGGGATGATCACTGCATGAACTTGACCTTCAAGCGCTTAAGATGTTGTCATTGTGACTCGCGACGCGATGAGCTTCGGCAAGGGTCTGCCGCTGCTCCTTTATTGACTCTTATTTGTCTGTCCCCTACATAAGCCGCCATCAACTCTTTTTCTTTTTCCTTCACAGTTCGTCTTGCCAGCCAAATTCAAATTCATTTATTTTTTTCAACAGTCTCGTTCTCATCTATACCTTAAAACTACGGCCACTTTCTGCCCGAGCAGTGCATAAATGCATCCATACTGCAATCGGTTCTGTAGATGTGCCAATAATAACGTCCTTCGACTGTCTAATCAACGGTCGGCTGGTTAGCCTTGAGACACGGGAGCTTCTGCTGGGGTGAAGTGCTCATTAGTCCGCGGTTATTCTATATCTTTCTTGCTTCCTCTAGTTCATACAAATCTCATCGCAACCTTGTTCATGTAATAATAATCTATACAACCTGTGCTATGTAAAAAAACTGCTTGCGTATAATTCATCTCTAGTCATAGCTGGCCTCAGTGTGAAGCGTGATTTGGAATTTGCGTTTCTCCCGGCCCTTCAGCTGATACTGTGTCAGCCATTCGAGGTTCCTTCGTAGGCTCACTCCGCAGGATCTGTGCTATCGCTCCAGCTAGTGGTGACGGTGCAGCTTCCATCGCTATGTTCAAGAACCATCGCTTGCTCATGTAGTTTCGAATGCTATTTCGTCCAGGGAAAAGACAAATGAATAGATAGGTCATAAAGCATAGTGGTATTAACATACCCATCAGGAAGTAAAACCACGACATTCTTGCCCAAGGTATTAGCGACATTCTTCCCTTCTTCACCCTTCAACCACCGAAGCGCTCCAGCAAGGGCACTACCACTGCTACCTCCAACCAAGAGTCCTTCACTTCTCATAAGCAGTTGTACAGCAACAAACGATTCTTCATCAGATGTCTTCAACCAAACATCGACATCGGTACGAGACAAAACATCCGGAACAAAATCGTAGCCAATTCCCTCGACAATATATTGTGCCCCATTGTCAGTCACGTTCAAACTTTCAGGTAGCGCAAGTATGCTTCCTTTCTGTCGATAAGATTAGGTCTGACGTCATAATAAAAGGATATTTGAATAAACATACGGGATCAACTCCGACGATAATGCAATCGGGATTATGAGCTTTCTTGATAGCTCGTGAGATGCCAGTGACGGTCCCTCCTGTGCCTGCGCCAGCGACCATCACATCAACCTTCTCAGACGAGGGTTTTGAAGATGTTGACGGAGTCGAGACTACAGCTTCTATGATTTCCGGACCAGTCGTATACTCATGAGCGAGGGGATTATTGACCTGAGATACAAAACAAGGTTGAACACGGCTTGTTTAACAACATAGAGAACCCAAAAAATTATAGATCCATACGTTTCGATATTGGTCCAAAATAATTCCATGAGGGATTTCACGTTGTAATCGTTTTGCAACACCTGCGATCGTTAAGGAATTCAGCCACGAGAGTGCCAGTGACGTAAGTCAGAACACTACCTATATGACTTTCTGGGGAGTCCCAAGGAGCCTCTGTAGGTGTACGAACGACTTCTGCTCCGAGTGCACGAAGAAGCGCTTCTTTCTCCTGTCAAGAATTAATATTATTATGCAGCTGATACGAGATAGCAGCAGGACATACCAAGGACATCTTATTAGGAAGAGTTATGATTACTGAATAACCCTTATCTATGGTATTCAGTACATGTCTGAACAACGTTTGCCCGCTTCTTTACCTTAATGGCACAAGCCATAGCCAGTCCAATACCTTCAATCAAACCATTTATATATCAGTAAAAGAAACAAGTGTAGTAGTCCACCAAAACAAACGCACCGGTATTGCCAGATGTTGGTTCGATGACCACACTTTTACCGGGTAAAAGTTTCCCTTCCTTCTCAGCAGCTTCCACCATTGCTTTGGCGATTCTATCTTTCACCGAACCGCCCGCAGACATGAATTCGACTTTACCCACTAGATAAGAAAAGGTCATTCAACAATGACAAAACTTGAAAGATTGACAAGATAAACTCACAAAGATTGCATTTTAAGCCATTGGCTTGGGCAATCTTGTCAAGGCGAATGAGAGGAGTGTGGCCAACGGCGCCTAGGGCATTGTCGATAACTGAAGGCATTGTTCTCTGACAATATGAATGGAAGAGTGAATTCACTCGGCACAATTGAATGCAGTTTCGCTTTCCGGTCCCCGGAGCGGACGGATCCCAGACGGATCCTAAACTTACCCGGTTTGTTATCTTCCCGGCAAAGTCCGAAATAGCACGATTGACCAATATTTTAACCATTATGAGCTCAAAAATAAGAATTGAGTGAGCTCTCAGCGTAAATTTATGTTTAGAATAATTCTATCTCTTAAAAACTATGGAAGGTGCCTTTGTTGAGGTTGTAAAAATCAAGATGTTATCTGCATTATCCAATCAGATCTAGAAGCCTCCATTATCTGCAAACTGGAACATTTTGCTCCCATTACTTCAGTTTAAATTACTATGCTTCCAAAAATTTTACTACTTTGCTGGAAGAGAGAAATTGTTCTGAATGTAAATTTCTTGCCTGCACAGCCACATATCTGCCCTACAGATTTATAACACTCGCAGCTTAGAAACTTCGAAAATCTATTTTTATTGCATGGCTACAACCTCCAGAGTCCAGACGTATCTCTGTATTAGGACAGAAAATGAGCTTCTTTTGAAGCACTATGTAGTTAGCATTTTGTTTTCTCTTCACCCCGTGTACTTAGGATCAAGTTCAATTAACCATATAAAAGATAATGAAACTGTCAAATGGCGAAAGGAAACGTATGCAGCCATCGATTGAAAATAACTCGAACTTGTTTAATTCACAGAAGTTGACAAATGCGAAGGAAAATACTACCTCGGATCTGCTTCAAGTTCCACTTGGAATGTTTAAATTTTGACTGCGCCCCAGAGGTTGCGAGAACCACGCAGCGCGCCCATGGAAGCGTCCACAATTGGCATAGAATCTTCCATGGGGAGTTGATGAAATAAAATAGATGCAGGCCTACAAGACCTTAGAGAAAAAAATCGATCTCTTAAATTTTCGGTGTTACAGTCCCCTTGAGTAAATTCACCAAGCAGACGATCCCGTCCGCCAGGCGGCTCCATCTGCTTCGTGTTTCAACCTTTCGATTTTGTATCATTTGCGGCCGCGTTCCTGGATTCCGTATGAAGGAAATAAAATTATGCCGGGTTTGAAATTTGGGTGATAATCACACAGATAAGATAATATTCACTTGAGTCAACCGCGAAGCATGGAGCGGCTGCGTTATCTTACAGCAACGGTTTTTCTGACAACATCGACGACGCGCGTATCGCCCTCAACCTCTTGTCACTTAGCACTGTTTACCGGTACCAATCATTTGGTTTGATGATTCATGTTCGTTTTCATATTTCGTCATTGAGTTGATGATATATCTGGATGTGGTTCTTATCGCACGAATCGGTTTTAGGCCTCTATTCCTATGCCATAGCTTGCGCGGTTCAAGTTTTACACCGTGCCTTGTTCCTCGTGCATAGATACGTCTCCCACCACAGCCCATGTTTATATCAGGATTCCTGGGAAATTTCTCAAGGTCTGTCTTGACAGAGTGCCACGGTCGCTCCGAGTCGGACTGCCAACTTCGGCTGCAGAACACCTGATTTCGTGGTGAGTGGTATAGGAGTGGTATAGGAGCTTATAGGAGCTTATTGAGATTCATATAGTGAATATGTTAATCAATCTGCCAGGGTGTTTCCATATCGATTTCTTCGTCGCTATGCTTCCCATCAATGACCTAGAATTGGACCATAATTTAATATTATACTAAGCGAAGCATAAATCTTTGACCCGCCTCGTCGCTCTGTGAGCAACTGAGCTTCACATGAATCACAGTAAAGAATTGGGGTTGCATTCCAAGTCGAAACTGCTCTGCCAAAAGGTTTAGATGAACTATATATGATTTATTATAATACCTTGGCCAAGCGTAGCCTATAGATACATACATCTGTTTATTAAAGCTTCAGTGCTTCAACATTTCATCATTGAGAGGCCAAGGTTTCCCCATCCAACTCATCAGTTCTGTATGGTCTTTATATGCGTCGTTTGTGTTTGGATGAATAAGGACACTAAAATTTCCTTTTTTACATAAGTGCTTGCATCCAGAGCAATCGATCTACTTACGAGCATGGTCCCCGATTAACGGTGAGCCAAGAAAAAAAAGCCCCTGTATCATGGGGCGTAAAAGTATTCACTTCAAACATGGCGGTCGGATGGGGTCCTAAATATATTATTGATTAATGAGATACAGGGAAATGTATTGCTCTTAATAAAACTAACCAACAGGACGATCCCAGAATCTATATATCCGAAGCTATTGAGGTATTTTTCAATCTTTTTTTGTAGTATAAATAGATCCGAGGGCAACTTGCCTCTGGAAATTCTCTCCTGATTCTTTCGTGAAGTTCCTTTGCATACTTTGTCTCTGACTGGGACGATGGCATGTAATAGACTTGACATTGACATCGGTGATAGTAAGGTTACATCCATGGGACCATTGCGATGGGGGCCAGGCTTACCATGAAAGTCGAAGCCATTGTTCGATGAGTCAATGGGTGGTGGAAAAGTGTCATACGCTGCAGATTTTGGTCCTGGGGGGTTGTAAAGGGACTTTCCATCTGGGTTGAGAGTAGTAGGTAGAGGTTCTGCGTTTTCGTAACCCTTGAGAGGAGATTGCATGACTGTTGTGATGGTAGATTGTACTGTGTGAATTGGATCAGACCCTAACTTGTTCATACCCCGAGCGCTTGCCCCGACCTTTTTTTCCATGAAGACTGTCAGCAGACATCTAGACTCTGACTCTCAGCCTCCTCTTACTCCTACCTTCATCAGTCCGAGGCTAGCTCCTCTTCCGCCCAAGTCATTCAAAGCTAATTTTCACACTGTCTTCCGTAAACAACCAAAGCCTCCGTCTCCCAAGTCTACATATTCTGTTTCTATTACAACTTCTTCCAGCGAAAATCATAGCGTTCATCCTTACTCTTCATACATGCCTCCCCTCCCCGTCGTAACAAACCACAGCGCGGTGGAAGACGACGACGAATGTCCGGTCTGTCTTGAACCTCTGAGTTTTAGTTTCAGGCTCCCTGGTGAGAAACCACACATTGTCCCAGAATGCGGCCACGCTCTGCATGAGGTTGGTTCAATCCTACTCTCAATAATTTCGCTCTTTCACACACACTCTCAAGGCCTGCTTTACCGCCGTTTATGGTCCACCTCCAAACCAACAAGCAAGGGCGTTGTCAAGAAAATCTAACCTTGGCGTCTGTGGTGTCTGTAGACGGCCTATGAAAGTCGGCGACGGCGATGGAGGGAAATCAAATAGTTCGTTCAATCTTCTTTCATCTTATTGTTCCAAGCATTAAATATCTGTATCTATTAGAGTTAGCCGCTCTCACTGGCATGGGCGATAGTCGTGCTGCTCCTCTCTACCCTGGACGTGATGATCCTGCGAGCCGGGCTCGTAATCCAGCTCGCCCTTATGATCCAAACGAAGATGACCCTCTTGATCATACCGGTTCTGTGAAATCCGCCCCTTCGAACGAACATACAACACAATACATCGTCGCTCCTTCCATCCAAGTTCGCCCTGAATTCTCCTCATTAACTCGCACGAACGATCTCAATCAGCCATTGACATGCATAGTTGTCATCGAGCTACCTGGAAAGCGCGCGGCCAGCGTACCTGGCCCTGTTATCCCCGATAATTATGGCAGAAATGGGAATGGTCTTGGCCAGATGAGGCAAGACAATAACTCTGGTCATTCAAGTCCTCGTCCCGATCAGGTACGGCAGCGACAAAGCCAGCGTCATCTAGAAGACAACTCTCCGAGGGAATACCAAAGCCGAACCCCCCAGGAAGGTCAATCTCCATTATCCCACCACGATGGTAAGGGGTCTTATGGGCCAAACACCCTCATTCACTTGGAGCAACACTCGCCATTTATCGCTATCACAGAGGACTTACGCAACCGTATCATTGATTGGAAAGGTCATCCATTATCTGATCTGGGGCCACTTCAAATGTACGATCTCCTGTCCGTCAGACGTGACTCGGCAATACGAGAATTCTATGTCTACTTGTTTAAAGAGGCCATCATTTGTGTCGTGGAAGAAAAAAAGCGTGGTCTTGGGCGTCTTCTGTCGAACGCATCCGGTTTTACCGATTCGGGATCAGTGGCTTCATTTTCAGGTCAATCTAAGGGCGTCCTACGTTTGAAAGGCAGGATTTACGTCAGACACATCAAGAATGTCACCGCTTCATCTGCTGCAGGCGAAATGAGTCTCACCATTGACATGGAGGATGAACTTGCTTCTTTCATTTTGATCTTCAAGGAACGGGCTTCTCTTGAAGCATGGAAGAATAATATTCAAGCCCTCGTCAATATGTTCCAATCTCAAAACGGTGTTGTGCGAGAGTCGCACACACCGCGACCTTTGGACATTGAAGAATTCGGAGGAAGTTCTAAGGCCATGCGGATGTTGAGCGGCAGTACGCAGACTACTGTTAGTACGGTTGACAGTCTGCTAAGTTCATCCCGCTCGACTATGTCTTCATCAACGTCCCAAAATTCAGGGATGATGGGGCACCGCCAATACTCATTGAGCAAATTGGCACCGCTGGGAGAAGACGACGAGCTGAGTGCATATGAATCGTCGACCAATCTCGTCACCCCTCACACTTCCTCTGGACCGTCTAATTCCCTTTCGCCGCTTTCACATCCTGCGTTGGATTTAATTCTTGTCATCTCTATACCGCCACCTACTGCTGTACCAAGTACGGCCCAGCTTAAAGTCCGTGTAATCAAGGCTACTCTTGACTTTCTCATTGCATCACTGGGACCGAAGGATCGTCTAAGCTTGGTTACATTTGAAGTCGGCGTTGGAGGAAGAGTGAGGAAATGTCCGTTCTTGAGCGTTAGTAAAGCTCAGAGCCGACAAAGACTCGAAAAATTCGTCAATGAACTTGGTGAAAGGTTCGACGAAAATCATGATGAATTTTTGGTACGAGGAACCAAGGACGAAAAAACGGATGTTGTCACTGCAGTGAATAACGGTATGTATAGTTCGTATGTATACTTATTCCATGTTTATAGCGGTTTATAGGGTTGGATGTGGTACTGCAACGAAAATCCCGCAACTCCGTTTCGGGCATGGTTCTTATCAGTGATGCGGCTGACAGCACCCGACGAGCCCAAATGGATCTTGTTCTAGCAAGGGCGGAAGCAGCCAACATACCAATACACTCCTTTGGCTATGGTCGCTCACATGATCCTGCTTCTCTATGGCTCATGTCCAATCACACCAGCGGGACGTACACATTTGTAAAAGACTGGTACGACCTTCGAGATTGTGTGGCCGGATGTGTAGGAGGGATGATGTCCATCGGGTTATTGAATATGCGACTTCATCTGAAGATCGTGGATAACAATAGATTCAGGATTCGAAAAGTCTCTGGTGGACCTTCCTCCATCCTCTCTGCTGATGGTCAACATGTTGATGTTGATGTAGGCGAGCTGCGGTATGGTGAACGCAAGGAGATGCTTATTGAACTTGAACTTGATAATGCGGATCAAAGGAAATTGGGGCAATCCCCAAAACAGGACGGTCGAGCCTTGAATGCGACGGATCAGTTTGTTCAATCTATGGGTCTTGGCTCGTTGACTATCGAAGATACTCCTGATTTCATGGGTGGTATGATGGAGCGGATGATCGACGAAGCACCTGTGTTTGAGGTTGACGGGTCATTCTTCGACCCCGCTGCTGCTAAAAACGTGTCTCGTCTGGCGCATCCCGTACTACTCACCGTGACGCTGCTGCCGATGTCTGCCAATTCACAACGCCCAGCATCTACCGCATCCGATCCAGTAATCGTCCGACGCAGAATGGAGCTTCTCGCTTCTGACATGATCACAAGATCGCTAGTGCTAGTGTCAAGACGGAACTTCCCACAGGCTCAGAGGATTATGGGAGAGACAAGACGGATTTTACATACGGTTCTGCAGAGTATTTCACGGTCGCTGGCTGCTCCAAATGCTGCTGGACGAAATCGGAGGGAGATATTGACGCTCAGTGCTGTTCGTGCGATGCAGTCTATTCTTCAAGATTTACAGATACTTTCAGAGGCTTTGGACGATAATGTTGAGTTGTTTGCACATGATCAAAGAAATTTCGGGGCTCAGCAGGTGAGTTGGTTTTCTCCCGTAACGTTTTCCCCCCCTCACTAAATTTATACAAAACCAGGCAATGATCCTCCGAGATCAAAAGAGTTGGAGCGGCAGAAGTGCAACTGAACGTCTATTCTGGACGACGGACAATTCTATTGAGCTGGCCTCGAGAAGTACTGACTGGGTGGCACGAGAATGAAGCTTGACCTTTTCCTCTTTTCTTCACCTCCCGCGTTACGATTATCTTATGTGCTTTCCCTCTCTCTATTGATCGCTCTATCGTTTTATCTCAAGACTCGCTCATCGTATTTGTATCACGCTACCAATGGTCTACCCACAACTTCTTGTTGCATCCCCCTTATGGAAACCAAATCAGTTTTTCTCTCTCCTAATAGTATACCAACCTTTTAATAGCAGCAGAAATACCTTCCCTGGTTTCTTATTTTTCTTTGACCACCATTCTTTCATTGTTGTATTGGGTATGAAACGTTCCGATTCTTTTTGTCTCCCTGGCCAGGTATAATTATTTGGACACGGAGATTGTACACCACACAGTAGTGTGAGAGATCGACGATTACGTAATGTTTAATTCGTGGCAAGGGTCCATTGAACGCCCTTTCAACAGAATCAACACACTTGTTTCACACTCACTAATGTCGGACAAGGGCCCATCGACATCCCTACGGCACCGCCAAAGTCGTCATGAATCTCCTGCTACTTCAGCAGACCACGAGTACTCCCAAGACGATGAACATGTCGATTCTGTTTATCAAAACCCCGTACGCGTATCTCGTTTTCTTGTTCAAAAATCTCATCACCGGAATTTGTTGTAGAGAAACCGAAATGCCTATGAGCTACTTCTAGAATCTTATACAGGCAGCATTGTCGTGGTCTCTATCCTGACCGCTCTGGCTTTCGCACTCCGGTTTTACAAAATCAATCATCCAGACCAGGTTGTGTACGTTGTTCCTCCTTCAAACCTGCGACCCCCTCTCATACCAACCTTTTTCGAATACAGCTTTGATGAAGTCCACTTTGGAAAATTCGCGTCACACTATATCCGACGAGAATACTACTTTGATGTTCACCCGCCTTTCGCCAAGATGTTGTTTGGTTTAGCTGGTTGGTTTGTGGGCTTCGATGGACAGTTCAAATTCAACGATATCGGTGATAGTTACACGACAAATCACGTTCCGTTTGTTGGAATGCGTGCTCTTCCTGCCCTCTTGGGCAGTCTTACCATACCGGTCATTTATGCAATCATGAAGGAGAGTGGTTATTCGACAGTCATTGCAGCGTTCTCGGCTTCTATCGTCTTATTTGGTAAGTAATGTGCGAGCTTGGGGTATTTTTTTGTTTTCGATTTACCATTTTATCTTTTGCAGACAACGCCCATGTTACTCAATCGCGCCTGATCCTTTTGGATGCTATACTTATCTTCTTCATGTCCGTCACGATCTATTCATACATCCGTTTCCGTAAACTGCGTTACAGGTATGAGTTTGACCATGTATTGCTTCTTCAGCTTGTGCTTAATGTTTCCAACAGCGAGTTTTCGACGGAATGGTGGACATGGCTTACATTGACTGGCGTCTTCATGGCATGCACTTGGGGCTCGAAGGTCAACGGCATTCTGACCGTTTTCGCAATCGGTTTTGCTGTTTTGATTGACTTATGGGACATACTGGACGTTCATAGAGAGGGCCACACTATGGTAAAATTTTACCCTCTATGGATATTCCCTTCCTGACTCTTTGTTGTAAGGAATACTTCTGGAAGCATTTCACTGCGAGGGCCATTGGACTTATCTTAGTCCCCTTCACTATCTACCTCTCCTTCTTCTATGTCCATTTTGCCATCCTTTACCAGTCCGGCCCTGGTGACAATTTCATGAGCCCAGCTTTCCAAGAGACATTATCAGGAAATGAAATGTTGCTCAACAGCAAAGGTTTGTGATGTCCAGGCTTTCAAAAAGTCATTTCGCTGATTAGTGTATTACAGAAGTCCATTATTACGATACTATCACTCTGCGTCACAAAGAAACAAAAGTTTTTCTACATTCTCACGTTGAACGCTATCCGTTGACATATTTAGATGGTCGAGTTAGTAGCCAAGGTACCCCAACTGCTCGTTTTTCTGATGAGGAGTGCTGATAAACGATGACCAGGTCAACAAGTTACCGGTTATGGCCATGACGACAACAACAATCATTGGAAAATCATTCCAACAAAATCACTTCCCGAAACTGGACGCGGTCGCATCGTTCGTCACAACGATGTCGTACAACTACTTCACATCAATACTCAGAGCCACCTTCTTACTCATGACGTCGCATGTCCTCTAATGCCAACAAATCAAGAGTTCACCACTTGGCCAAAAGATAATCACAGTCGACATAACGATACTCTTTTCCAGATTTCACTGCTCAGTGGTATTGAGGGCGAAGCATGGAAAACCAAGTCGGGTCATTTCCGACTGATACATGTACCAACAAGAGTATCGATGTGGACCCACCCTACAGCGCTTCCCGAATGGGCTTTCAAACAACAGGAAATCAATGGGAATAAAAATCCAACTGAGAAAAGTGCGACATGGTTTGCTGATAGCATTATACTCGAAGGTGTGTCTCCACATAGCCAACAAGTGGATATCTCCTCAGACTTCTTTCTAGGCGATGATGATGAACGTGAAGATATGAAGGAGCCAGTGAAAGTACCCAGATCTATGTACTTCATAAGGAAGTTTGGCGAACTCCAATTACTTATGATGCAACATAATGCTGGTTTAGTTGCTTCCCACCCTTACGCCAGCAGCCCCATCAATTGGCCTTTCCTCCTCAGTGGCATCAGTTTCTGGACGGAGGATGTTTCTAAAAAGCAAATTTACTTTATCGGCAACATCATTGGGTGGTGGGTGTGCACTGTTGCGCTCTCGATATATATTGGCATTCTTGGTGCCGACCTCCTTGCTAGACGTCGGGCAATGGATCCAATCCCTGATCGTGAGTGGTTTTCTTTGTCTTTCTATAGAGCCATCCTTATTTTGTCTTAGCTGTTCGAAATCGTCTCTGGAACAATGCTGGATTTTTCCTCTTGATATGGGCCGTCCACTATGTGCCTTTCTTCTTGATGAACCGTCAACTCTTTGTACATCATTATCTTCCGTCACATGTCGCCTCTGCTCTTATTGCCGGTGCTGTCTTAAACTTTGTGCTCAGCGAGACAATCAACTATCCTATATCTATTCGCGGTCCTAAATTGAGGAAAGCAAGACCATCGCAGTATTCTGACATAGGCTTCAAGGGCCCGATTATTCTGGTCATTTTTGGCTTGATCATGTTTTTGATGTTCATGTTCATCGCCCCATTAACTTATGGAACACCAGGGTAAGTTGGATTTTATATTTCTCAGAAGCGATTGTTCGCTGACTTTTTTAGATTGAGCGGTGATCAAGTTAACAGCAAGCGATTGCTCTCTACCTGGACCTTGCACTTTGCAGGGAAAAAGACGCATGAGTTGTAAATGGGGAGGAGTAGCTACTATTCGATATCCAGGGCTTGCATATAAATAATTATTTTCTGTCTGCATAAACAAAGCCATACAGCACCCAGAACGGTCATATCTGACCAAGAACCGCGTCAACTGGGTAAGGCAAATGAACGTACGGTCCTAAGTTGCGAATTTTGAATAATGTTTAACGCTCCCCGACCGGCTCAACGATATGTTGGCACCCCCTCAAACGGATTCGGAGGCAGTTTCGTCGACGAGAATCCACTTTCAAATTCAGTTTACGATGATGGACTTGATCCTTGGAGCGCTGCACCAAGCCCAACGCCCACACCAGCCCCTCAGTTACCATCTTCTGTCTTCAGCGCAGTCATAGGTAAGCTTCGTGAATGGCACCATATGTTAGACAGAGTCATCGTTCTTAAGTACGACCTTAGCGGATGCGACAGTTCCTTCCATTTACCATGCCTCATATGCAGCAGTCGACCCAGGAAACACGGGAGAAATTTCAGTAAATGCTCTGTCTCGTGTATTGAGCACTTCATCGCTTCCTGCCAGCACAATTGACAGGGTGAGCTCCTCCAGTGACCTTTAAAAGAGGGAGCTTTTTTCGCTCAAGCAACATGTCCAGATTGTCAACCTTGTCAGTTCCCGTCCTCGAGTGTCAAAGCTCGAATTTTTCGTTGCCCTAGCACTTGTTGCACTTGCTCAAGCAGGGAAAGGTATGATGTTGACGGTTCTCGATTCTACTTGTGCTTGGGATAACTAAACATGGCTTGCTGTTATAGATGTTAGTATCGAGCAAGTTGCCGCCCTGTCTACACAAAATACTCTACCCGAACCTACTCTTGATCTCACCCGACTTCAATCATCTGTATCTACTATTGTTCCTACCACCAGAAAACAAAACGCCCCACTTGTCCGTGCACCATTACCCAGTTACTCGTCAGAGGATCCTTGGAATGCAAACGCTCGCTTTACTGGGCTGCCCAGCAATGCAACGGACCCTGGGGGCTTAATTAACGGTATGCCTTCAACTTTAGCTGGATCTGGTCTGCCGAAGGATTGGTGGAAGAAACAAGAGAATATTAGGATTACGTTTCTAGGACAGCAAGGATTTATTCTTAACAGGTATATGGTTTATGAAATCTCATCCGATGTGAGTTGTACTTCTCTTGGCCCAAGGCCTCGTTTTTAATTGCGCGTTTGTCTCGGTAGAGGAGAAATCCTGTAGCGCGTCGATATTCTGAGTTTGTTCTACTTTGGGATTGTCTTGCTCGCCGCTATCCATTCCGCCTTTTCCCTGCATTACCTCCGAAACGAGTAGGAGGTGAGATGTTAAACTATTGGCTTTGGGTGTGTCACTCCTAACGCTTGGTCTTTAGCGGATGAGCAATTTCTAGAACAAAGAAGGTGGTACAAAAATGACCCTCTGACCGTCCGGTGGCTGACAATCTCACCATAGGCGAGGTTTAACGAGAGTACTCAACTTTGTTGTGTTTGTGACAGAAGCGATAGAGTTCAGGATGCTATACTTACTCACAATTTTACAGAAATCATCCTATAATCAAGGATGATGGTGTATTGGCGGTTTTCCTATCTGAACCATCTTTCGAAACATGGCGTAAACAGACACCCATTTCGTTGGATGAAGAGTCTGCCTCAAAACGCGTGGACAGAGTAGAAGAGATGTCTATTCCCAGTGATCTGGAAGAAAAGCTGGCGTAAGAATATATGTCCCACTCTTACCGAAAGAGCATTCTGATTTCCTAGACAGGATTGTACGAGGGAAGATAATCCCTCTCATCGAGCAATGGCAAAGAATTTGTATTCTGACAGAGCGGATAGTGAAGAGACGCGAAGCAGCTGCGGTACGATCACCTCCAGCTCTAAGTCGTGCCTTTCTGCCGACTCACTTCACATTTCCTGATCTATCTCCCGTTTCTACAACTTCTTCCCCCCCTGGATCGCCACCTTCCATGACTGGGTCGCTCACGCATTCGTTCCTGGGCTTTCAACTTACATCGGTCGATAACCAGGGTGATTTATCGAGACTTACAAACACGCTTCGTGCTGTTGTCGAAGTTAATGAGACTTGCTGGAGAGGCGATGATTGTGAATTGTCTAACGGGGTCCGTGCTGGGCTAGAACAAGTTGCTGCCCACACACAGCGACATTCCGAGATCTCAGAGTTGAGAGTGAGTATGACATTTGTCTCTTGCTCAACGTTCGTTTATAAATCTGTAGTCGAGAATGATACTTGACACCACTCTAGAATCATTGAAGGTAGGGTTCACATTATCATGACTATTCCATTCAAAACTGACCTTTTGCCTTGCATTAAATAGAGTCAGCGAGATTTATATCTTGCAACACGAGATTTGTTGATTCGCCATGAAAGACTTTCGGTTGATCAAGTGGAACGCCTGAAAAAGAGAATTGAGACTACTTCCGTAAAGCTTGATGGTATTCGTGCTGCACAGAAGGAGAATTGGCAGGAAGAGGCGGACCGGTTGACTGCGATGATTGAGAAGGATCAGGCAACCATTGCCGCGCAATTGAGTCGACGCATCTTCATACGTGCTTGGTGTGTTCTAATGCGAAGTCGATCCATTTAACCCCAAGTTAATCCATCATCTCTTAACAGCATGTGGCACGAACTTCGTGTTGTTTTACACAACCGCGAGAATGCACTGCTAACTCAAGCCGTGCAGGGTTTTGCTCGTGAGGAGCATGAATATGCCGAGAGCGTGGCGAATAATTGGATGTCTCTTTCAGATGGTGTTGAGAATATGCCTTATGAATGATGACCTTTCATTTTTTATTTACGACAGAATGAAGGGTTTCTATGACAAAGGGACTCATCGTCTAACATTTAGTTCGCGCAATTTAGTATGTTGTTGTTGCATTTCTTCTAGACGTTCGGATATGTAATAACTAGTAAATACACCCCTGGAATGCGTGGGGGGGAGAATTTCACGAGATAGCACGATGCAGAAGAAAACGGTGCTGAGATCCATCTCTTTCATCTTCACCCCAAACTGCGACCATTTGCGCGTAAAACGAAAGTGGATGTAGGTGATGTCAAAAGTAGCTTCGCGCGAACTTTATCTTCTAACGTGGTTGCATCTACAGAGAATTTGGCGAGACCCTCTGGCACTTTGTCAAGCGAAATCATCTCCTGCGCTGATTCCCTCTCGAATGCTGCATCGCCTTCTTTCGTCGGTCCATTCAATGAGAAATAGAACGGCTCAGGACGCGTTTCTACAGGCGCTTTGAACCCTGCGGTGGGTTCTCGTTGACCCTCCCTCTGTCGAAGCCCATCCAATAAATCAGGAGGAAGAGTCATCAAATCAGCTCCTCCTTTGCTCCCAGCCTTGCTCAACTCGATAATTTCCTCTACTTTGCGGAATCCAGCAGCCATAATCTGCGTGCGATGTCCATACTTAGTATACGCAGCTCGTATACGGTGCACCAACTCTATCCCAGGGTGTTCTGAAAGAGGTTGGTTGGTAAGACCTTCTGGAGTGCCATTTTGGATCGCTCTGGCTGACCACCAGTCTTTAACTCGTCCGATGAAAGGAGAGATGACGGCTACACCCGCTTGTGCGCAAGCCAGTGCTTGCACGAGGCTGAATATGAGTGTGAGATTGGTGTGAATTTTTTCGGATTCAAGGTTATGGGCAGCTCGAATTCCGGGAATAGTTGCGGGGATTTTGATCAGGATTCTAGATTGTGGGATATCAAGATCTTTAAGGATGGCGACGAGGGCATGGCTTTTATCCATGATGGCGTTATAGTCGTATCCGAGGCGAGGGTCAACAGAGATGGATACACGACCAGGGATTATGTTCAATATGTGCGCACCGACTTGCACTAACTGACAGGGGAATTGAGAAACGCATAGTAAAAATTATCTGATAGAAATAATAAAATACCAGATAGTCCAAGGCCAACTGAGTTTGTTCCTCGATCGAAGAATCAGGCAGACGCGACTTGGCATAGTGTACGGCGTCGTCTAGTAAAAAGGAGTATTCCGGTTTAGAGACAGCAGCAAGAACTAATGACGGGTTAGTGGTGGCATCAATAGGATCAAATTCGCCGATTTCTGAGAAAATTCATGTAAGTAGGGCAGCATACTTTTTTTCAAATGACTTATTACTTTTATATTCAGCTCCATCGGAAGCGATAGTGATTCCAGATTCACGAATCGAGTCTAGGGCTGTGAAAGCAGGAGACATGACTTGGATATAAGCCCTCAGAGACAACTCAGAGAACCTGATTATCGGGCAGTTGAGAGGTAAGTCCCTGATAAATATCGTACCCCGAGTACGGGTGAACCCAGAGATTGGTCAAGGAACAGTATATTTGAATTACATTGGAAGAACAACGTGCGTTGTAGCTTCGTTGCGTGGGATTGGGCAAGATGATGCCATCTTTCACAATTTGTGACGGTCAGTGGTCACGTTTACAAGAGTCCTTGGATCCACGGCAGCATGTATAGATTCAATGCCTATTAGTGTGACAGCGACAGGGCTGAAGGCACCAGGTTCTGCCTTTTCCTTCCTCCGAGTTTTGTTGCCAGTCAATAGGATCTACAGACTCGAAGATTCACTGGCCAGTGGAAAGCCAAAACCAACAGCTAGTATCACCTATCTGTAATTCCGAATCCATCCAGGCGTTGTACAACTTAGTGTGCACAAAAGCAAGTATTTGATGTTCATCATTTTCGCAGAGCGAGAATAGAGTCAAAATTTCAAGTCCTCTGGTCATACGATACCTAGTATACCAAATCCAAGAATAATGCGCCACACTCTAAACCTTCGGTTTTCTTACCCAGAATAAATAATTGCATTCCAAAGCGCCCCATGCATCTCTAGGAGCAAGAAGCCAGCGTGCTTGAAGGGGATTATATATGAGTCCACGCAGTTCCGCCTGCAGTCGAGGCAGGTATGTATTCGATGATGAGGTGGATATCCATGGGTTGACTGATGGCAAAGCCAAAGTAGAATGGTCTGCTCCCGGATCCGCTTTCTCGGGAGAGCGGTATTCGCGGAAGAACTGCACCAGTTCTGTGGGTTTTATGAATTTTGAATAGGTATGTGTCCCGCTAGTTACTTTACGCAGGATGTCTTCGGCTAGGAGAATGGTGAGTACATAGGCTAACGGCGTCCGTGAGATTGTTGATAAGAATAAATGACCGCCAGGCTGTTTGCAAGGAATTCAAATGGGTTTCGATGCGGAAGGAGAACATCCTAACCTTGAGGAGTTCAGCACATGTTGAGAGGAATGTTGCAGGATTATCAACGTGTTCTAGAACTTCCATGGAGCAGACGATATCATATCGTTTCGGTAAAGGCAGGAGGGACTCTGCAGAAGAGTGCAGATAGGTCAGAGAACCTTGCTTTGATCCCGAAGATAATTTTGGGTCGGCTGAGGAATGTACAGAGGCTATGGCAATGTTAGATTCCGAGGCGTCAATGCCTAACGTATTAGCTCCCATGCGAGCCAAACTCTTATCAAAAATAGTCAAATTTGCACAAGGGCTGGTGAGAACAGCAAAAAAGCAAACCTCGGATAATAGACCTCCCCCACAGCCAACATCCAGTACATCCAGCCCCTTCAAAACTTGACCTCTCTCCAGCTCTGTATCGGGCTTTTCGTCATAGGCCACTTCCAAGAGTTTATCAGCAATAAATTGCATGCGGACAGGGTTCATCTTGTGCAAGAAACTGAATTCGCCTTGTTCGTCCCACCATTGTGAAGAGAGCTTGGAGAAATGGGCAATTTCGTCATGATTGACTGAACCTTGGCTAGTACTGGACAGAGCACCTGCAGATTGTGTATGAAGAGAATAGTAGCGGAAACGAGATGTACGAACGCCGCGAGCTGAGTTTCTAAGGAAGGTGTGGGACATAGCGGAGGTGGCACAACTGACAACAACAAAATACTGCAGGACCTCATTAACCATTAATAAAAACTATTCAAGTCCCAGGCGTAGTCGTTCTGCTTTCTCTCTCTCCATTCTGGCTAGTTTGTCCTCTGCTTCTGTGATCGTGTCATCCCAAGCAACGAATAATTCTGACAGGGCATCAACCTATCGAATAATGAGCATCGCCCTTTTGAAAGATCAGCTCTAGACAACATACATAAGTTGCATGTCGCTCTACAAGTGATGCTATCCGTATTTCTAGAGAATCTGCTAGTCGCGCGTCTTCTTCATGAGCGTCTAATATTGCTTTGAGACGGGGCTGCAGCTCCTCATAATCTAAATCCAAGTGTCTTAAGTTCATAGGAGGAGGACCCTCGACAACAACAAAAAAAATCCGGTATACCTAGAAGTCTACCTGCTCCCGTAACTCCCTTTTTCTCCAGAGCTTCAACCTCGAGCATGTCTCGGTCGGCAGTTCGTATTTCAGGTTCCATTTCCGTCAAAAACGCGTCCATTTCTGCTGGAGACATGTTGTCGTACATTGGTGGACCCGGGATTGTACCAGACAACACAAAAGAAGGCATGAGGAGAGGAGCATGCTTGTCATCTACACCGAGGAATGAAGCAAAGAGAAAGAAGATATCTCATGTCAGTTACATATAAGAAATATATATATAAAAAACATACATTGGTTCATGAACTTGGTTAATCCTTCATTACCTTGAACGGCTTTATTCAATTTCTGCTGCACCATCTCCGCTAACCTCGATAGCGTCTCGCCATGTTTGAGATTCGCAATGGCGGTTTGCTTGACTCCGAGTATGAGCGCCTCTAACCATCGCAGCCGAAGTTCGAGTGCTAGTAAAGGGTCGATCTTGGCTGGAGGAGCAGTAGAAGCTGTATCTGCAGCCTGTTCTGGATCAAAAGAGAGTGAATCCATGTCGGTATCGGTCGGGTTAGATACGAGATGTGACGGTAAGTATCAGATGTCGCATTCCTACTTACTACCATTTCAATAGTATCCGGTGTTCAAAGACGAGTATCTTTTCTTTCCAGAATCAATTCATCCATACAGGAGAATAACTAACCATCAGGATTTTGCGAGGTAACAAAGGTTAGCAGACCTCCCGGACGCTAGGCTTTAATATATTTCGGCCCCATTATTGCTCTGCTTCGCATATTCTTCCATCCGACCTCCACTGTTGCTGATTCTCTTTTGTTGCCCTGAAAGGCTGAAAACAAATATCCCTCGATGGACTCGAGGATTTGAACAACTTGAAGAAAATACAGCATTTTACATATATTCAAAACATTTTCTTATACTAGGTATCGACTACGATGTTCAAATCAAAACCTGAAAGCCTGGATCATCACGGTCTACCGTGCCGGAAAGAGTAGTGACCTTTCTGCGCTTGCCACGGCTGATAAAGGGACTATCGTCGTGATTACGAAGGTAATAGGCCCAATCGGCGGTTCTATCGCACTCGGTTTGCGAGAAGCCATTTCCCAAGAAATTGAACCGATTACCGGTGTATGTGAAATTCCAGTCTTCGTACCGGGGCTCCGCAAGGGTGTCCAGGTAATGCAATGTGCTTCCGGGCCAAAGGGCTGTGACCTTTCCAGAGGAACTGTTATTCTTGTACCACGAACGACAATCGTGCTCCCAGACTGTGCCTTTCATAAATTGATCTTTGAAAGCAATGAAGTCCTCCACGGCTTCTATCTTTGGAGAAAAACTGTGAATATTCTCGGTTTGCCAGCGATCAATCATCTTGAGCATGTAATCAGCTTGTGCCTCTGGATAATAGACAGCGAGATCAATATGGGAAGCATCTCAGTAAAATTGAGGACTTGCCTACACCAACCAGAACGGGTCCATTTCCGATGGGACTATTGGGACCAATAAACATGAAATAATTTGGGAATCCGGGTGCCGCCAATCCAAGATAAGATTTGGGTTCATCGGCCCATACATCAGCTAGATTCTTCCCACCAGAGCCGATGATAGGGAAACGAGGGCGGAAAGATGTATCAAAACCAGTTGCGCAGATTAAAACGTCAACAGGATACTCTTTACCATCGTCACACAGGCATCCCTGCTCTGTAATCTGCTGTATTTCGCCGTAGACAACGGTAACTTTCTCTGATACTAGTGTCTCGAGGTAATTGATTCCGGGAGTTAGTCTCCTGCAGCCGACACCCCACTTGGGGATCACAAGTTGTTCGAGGGTCTCATTCTGAAGTTTCCCTTTCATCTTCCCAACCATATCCAAGAAATAACCCTTTTGAATGTCGGAATTGGATATAAACAAGGAAAACGCAGAGTTGAGAGTGGACTCTTGAAGCTTCCTATATTTAAGGAGGGCGTCAGGGTCGGTTTCAAATTCTCGGCGTTCCTCTTCAGAGTAATAACGTTGTTCCAACCCTTGAACAGGTGAAACCCAGGTGGGTTTGCGAATGAAGGTTGTAATTCTGCTGGCTTGGGAATGTATCGCTGGTAGAGTCTGAATACCAGACGATCTATTTGACAATAATTTCAGCCTTTCAAGGGGTCACCTGTACGATACTGAAGGCCTACCCATTACCAATCAAACCAATATGTTTTCCTTCTAAGTCTGCCTCTCGGTCCCATCTGGCAGTATGGAATAGTTTGCCTTTATATTCCTCTAGACCGGGAATAGACGGCCACCGCCATGCATTCAACACGCCAGTAGCATTAATGAGGACATCGCATATATCACGAATGGTGTTCCCAGCATCGCAACGAGTGACCTCTACTTCCCAGCTTCCCTTACCCTCGTTCCAGGATGCTCTAGTAACTTCATGTTGAAGCCTGCAGTATTTGCGAAGGTCGTATTTGTCGCAGAAATTCTCGAAGTAAAGGCGTATTTCATCTGAGCCCGCATACACAGAAGACCATAACGGATTAGGTTCGAAGGTCCAGGTGTAAGTATGTGCGGGTATATCACAAGCGCAGCTAGTCTACGTCGTGAGGAATAGAAACCTTGTGAATACCAGCTTGACAATGGTTTGCGTACCCTGGATACTTATTCTCGTACCATGTTCCCGAGATTGCGTCATTCTTCTCATACAGGACGAGTTCAAATTGTTCGAAGGAACGCTGCAATTTATACGCTAGGAGTAATCCAGATGCGCCAGCGCCGATGCAAATGACTTTGAGAGGCCTTTCCTCATGCAACGGCTTCTGCAGCCTAGGGTGACTGTCAGTCTGTGGTGCAGAGTCGCCGTTAGCCATAGTAGGGAAGGAATCAAGCAAGAGTAGTATTTATACTAGTGACATCCAATCCAGCTGATCCAACAGTTTGGGGCCGCGCTCCAAACCATAACGGCTTACCGTAGTTTAGCCTAGGAGTACCATACGTACCATACGGCTAAGGTGGAGCCGCGCCGTAACCTACCGTAACCCTATCTAAAAAAAAATAAGTGTTCACGAATTATTTGAAGGTGCGGTCCGCGTAAGCATCCGAGTCAGACGTTGCTTTACCAACATGAGCACCCTGGTTTGAGACTGGCTCGTCGAAATGAAATGGTGTCAAGGCTACCAGAGATAATTCTGCGAGTCAATAGCAACTGCTGAACCTAGTTTGCAAGGATAGTTTTATAGTCAACAAGATTTCGGCAATCAGTCAGTAATTGACAAAATATCTTCGAGGGTTTTCCCACTTGGATGGGCTATTTTGCAAGAGTCTCTCAGTCGATTTGAAGAGAAGATGATGGTGAGAGATGGTGTTGGATTACAAACCGTGATCCATCATTATGGAATAATGATATATATTTTCCCTTACCTGGCCTTACCTGGCCTTACCTGGAGGGCCGCCTCAATCCTCTTCAATCATACTAGGTTCATCAAAAACACCCGTGAAATTTTGAAACGTGAGGGGTTCATTACAACAACTTCATCAGGAATTCAATGTAAAGTTTGGACTTGTCTGAGCCAGTGTCAGAGTCTTGGTCAGATGCTTCCCCATCCCCATCCCCTTCCTCTCCCTCTTCATCGGTGTGTGTCTTCAGAGAAGTTTTTTTTTGGCAAATGCTTCAACAATCCTCAGTAAATGACACACCTTTTTCGAGAAAAAGTCTGCAAATTGCTCCTCGTCGGACTCTTCAAACCCAGCATCACTATCAATCTCCTCATCATATCCGCTGTCAATTTCCTCGTTATTATTATTATTATATTCCAATTATAGTCCTGCGGGGCGATGCCCTATGTCGGACTGCTCCTTCGCTATTACTCTATTTGTGCTGGTGCGGATTTGTGAGGTTCTGACTATGTGAACGGTGAAGGCCTTCTGAGAAGATGCGCGAAGAGAATTATGAAAGGGATATAGTGTACAGTATTATGCTTGTTTGTCCTGTGTCTTTGGTTTACTCATCCTTGTCTCATTCGAAGTTCGACCTGAAAGATCCGTGTGAGTCTTCGAAGCGTTTCGTGGCCTCGATGTATCTGAACACCGCTGGTATGGACTTCTTTTCCCCCAGAATACCGACGTCGAGTTCCCTTCCTCTTTTAAGCTCCTTCTTAAGTCTGTTCCTTTGTCCTTTAAACTTCGTGCAAAAGAAAAGATAGTGCATGGTCAATTTCCTCGTTGTCTTCATAAAAATCTGTTATGAGAGTTGATTCTGCTTTCTGTGCTAGTCGTTTCTCATATCCTGTAATGTTGGCCTGGGCCCTCGATTTTCCCTGCTTGAGAGTACCATTCTTGTTAGAAACTTTTGAATGCCGGCCCAACTTCATTGTAGTAGACAGGAGAGCAGTTGTATGGTTTAAAAGTACCAAAATTTTGAGATAACTTGGAAGTATTTTCGGAAATGAGTGAGCCCTTGCCGAGCAATGCCGACTTTCGTACGACTGCTGGTTACAAGAAGTGATTGAATTTGGTGACCACGTTCCACATTCAAGTCAATCGTCCTAGTGCCTTAGCATCCTTCGAGTATGGAGAGATTATTTTCTTATATATATATCTGTGAAGTAGTATAACCGTCCATTATTCTTAAGATTTTTATGCTTACTAGGTTCTGTATTATACAATTAAATAATTTAAGTACAACACAGAATACAATCGAAGATATCATTCAAACAGCGCCCCTCTGGTCCATTTCCACAGGCAGCTGACTGTACCCATAACTATCCTCCATTCTGAACATCATCCTGGCACTGTCCACTACACTTGCGGTACTATCCAAAAACATCCCCGTCCATCCAGCGCCACTATCCACCGTTGCTGTAGCTGGTAAAGCCACCCCACTTGCTATGGCCGCCTCGTCTGGCATAATGCTGCTCATAGGCCGAGTCCACCACTTCAGCGTTAGCGAGCTCATCACCACGCTTACACTGGAAAACGCCATCGCCGCTCCAGCAAGCATAGGGTGCATGTATAGACCAAACGGAAGGAAGAAACCCATGGCCAGAGGAATACCAAGAACATTGTAGATGCATGCCCAGATGAGGTTGCGCTTGATGACCGAGAAAATCTTACGTGATAGATGGAGGGCTGCGACGACATCTAGCAAGTCAGAACGCATAAGCACGATGTCGGCGGCTTCTATGGCTACAGATGTTCCTGAAGAGAGTGCGATGCCCAGTGTGGCTGCGACAAGAGCTGGAGAATCGTTGATGCCATCCCCAACCTGTTCCAGCGAAAAGAGGAAAGTCAATATATGTGCATAAAAAGACAGGGAAATTCGAACCATTGCAACCCCTGCACCATCTTTCTCCATGAACTCCGTTACCACCGCAGCCTTTCCCATAGGGCTCATATCCGCCCAAACATTCTCAGGTCTAATTCCCACCTGTTTGGCAATAGCCATAGCGGCTGCCTTCCCATCTCCAGTGACCATATTCACCTCAATTCCCATCTTTTCTAGTGCTAAAATAGCCTGTCGACTGGAGGGCTTCGGCATATCTGAGAGAGAAACTGCCAATAAAGGCTGTGGGTATGCTGATTTCGAGGTGAGGAGCGAAATGAAGATGATAGTACGCCCTATTTTTGTTTCTTGGTCCTCATAGGAAATTAGTGAAGGTGGAATAGAACGATATGCCTGAGCACTGGCGTCGACCCCGCTGCCCACTCCGGTTTGGGTAACGAACCTGGCGTTGCCGATGAACAGAGTGTGTTTTCGCCCTTCGCAGAGTATTTTGGCTTTGACTCCCTGACCAGTGATACTTTCGAATTCTTCTACTTGCGCCTGGGGCCCACTGGACCCTAAGAGGTCTTTTCCATAAGAAGCGATGGCTTTTGCAAGAGGGTGTTCGGATTTGGCTTCTGTAGCGCTAACCATGGCTACCACATTCCTTCTGTCAGTAACACCATCCGCGCAGACGCCATCAAGTCCAGTATCGCCAGCATATAGCTCATCGTTGAACTTTGGGCCATCAGCATAAGGTATAGGAGCCCAATGCATACCAACAACGCTGAGCTTCCCGACGGTGACCGTACCTGTTTTATCTACCAGCACACGCTTGATACTTTTGCTCGCTTCAAGTGCCTTGCCTCCCTTGATCAAGATCCCATTCTTCGCTCCCATTCCCGTACCGACCATAATGGCTGTCGGTGTGGCCAGGCCCAAAGCACAAGGACATGCAACAACAATGACGCTAATGCACATCTGCAAACACACCGCAAACTTGCTTGTCCCATGGTTATGGAACATCTGTGGAAGCCTATCGTCATCGATGAGCCAACTGAGGAGAAGCCAGGTGACGAAGGTGATAGCGGCCAGACTGACGACCGTTGGTACAAAGCGTCCTGCGACTTTGTCCACGAATGCTTGAATAGGCGCCTTAGATGTCTGTGCATCTTCGACGAGCCGTACGATTTGGGATAGGGCAGTGTCCTTCCCTGCGCGGGTGACGACCATATCGAAGGTACCTAGTCCATTGACAGTACCTCCGATAACATTGTCTCCTGCAAGCTTGGTGACTGCAAGGGCTTCTCCCGTAATGGCGCTCTCATCGACGCTTGACGATCCTTTGACAACAGTACCATCTGCTGGAACCTTATCACCTGGTACAAGTTTGACAATATCCCCGACTCCAACCAGCTCGGTAGGGATCTTCCTTTCTTGGGTACAAGCGGGGGCATCGGTGTATATTGTTGCCATGGATGGTGCGAGACTTATGAGGTCAGTCAGAGCTGCACTCGTCTTCCCTTTTGCCTTGTTCTCCAAATATCGTCCAAGAGAGACAAACATGAGCAACATGGTGCTCGTTTCGAAAAAGAGGAATGGGCGAAATCCAGGGATTGTATTAAAAATGGCGCCGATCATGGAAAAGAGGGAAAAGAAATAAGCCGCCGAAGTACCGAGAATGACAAGGACATCCATAGTTGCCGAACCGTGTTTGAGCGATCTGTAGGAGCTACGATAGAATTTGGCGCCCACCCAGAACTGAGCAGGTGTTGTAATTAAGAAACTAAGGAAATCTCCCAAATAAATTCCGTTAAAAAGGCGAAAAGCAAGGAACCCTTTGATTCCGGGTATCTTGGGGCCGACCATGTTGATAAAGAAGACTGGAATGGCGAAACTCAGACTCCACAATAATTGGGATTTCCACTCCAGGACCTCTTTCATGCGAGTCAGAGATTGGAGTTGTGTAGCATCCTGTTGATCTGAGAGCATAGCGTCGAAACCCATGTCTCCTATTCGATCGACCATTTCCCTTGGACCGATGAGTGTACGGTCAAAGTTGACGGTGCATGTGTCGGTAGCGAGAGACACTGCCACGCTGGTGATGCCTGGGACAGCGGAGAGACCAGCCTCAATCGTGCTAGTACAAGACGAGCATGTCATTCCAAATATTCGGAGCTGGACTACATCTTCTCTTGTTCGGGGAATTGGTGTTGCGTCGAAGCCGATATCAGATACTTCCTGGATATACGGACCTAGGTAAATTGGCCGATGAAGTGATGGTAAGCACGCACGCTGACGAGTTTCTCGACGGTCCAATATGCTGGATCATACTCAATGATCCCTCTCTCTGCCAGAAGGGCGACCTTGACCGAGTGGATACCCTGCTGACCACGGAGCACGCTTTCTATTGCCTGAGGAGATAATGTGCTCTATCAAAAACTTGAAAGAGCAAAGAATTCATAGGCATACCTCAACACAAGACCCACATGTCATGCCCTCTACTCGTAACTCGCATTTTTCTGATAAAGAGGTATTGTCGGCCGATTCCTTCATTGCAGGAATCGATGAAACTATGTAGTTGTTTACTAAGGAGGGCGGGAGCCTGTCGACAACAGGATCGGCCACTTCCGATCATTGTGAGGGCAGATCGTTGTTACCTCCAATAATAACTAGTACAGCCTCAGGCCTCAGCATGCTAATTCTATCTTGTGCGCTCTCCTTACAACCAGGTTTCTCATCGCAGGCAGCGATTGAATTTATCCAACGGTGACCAAGGCCTCACGGAGAGGGAGAAGCTGAAAAGTCTAAGGTTCCGAGACCCACAACTGCAGCCCCATTGGCAAACTTCCATTATTAGTATCATTGGCATTGCCCACCGACCAACGTTCCTCTATCTTAAAATCATATTCTCATCTCTTCCATCACGTTTAGTTCATAGCCATCCTGCGCTGTGCAATCCCTGAACCATCAGTACGATCAGGAGCGAGAAGCGATGCTATTGCCCTTATCATCGCCCCTTTCGTGATGTATCCCATAAAGACGCCCTACTTGGAGCGATATGTTAGTTGGGAGCGAGCTTTAAGTGCTAGAATTTATAATATATCCCCCTTGTAAAGCTTTACTCCTACTGCATGTTATATTTCAGTACTCAAACTTGAACGTTATTACATTTATTTGATTTTTTGTGTTCTAACAAACTTCGAGGATTATAAGTGCTTTGGGATTCGGGAATCCCGTACATCAAGATTCACATTGAGTATGGCTGGCATTGATATCAGCAGCAGTGGCGCAGCCGACGAGAAGCAACAAAAGCCAAGGAGTAATTCGCTCAAGATCATTCGGAATCCAAGTCGCCGCTTACCTTTTCCAAGGTTTATCCCATAACTGCTTGGAAACGTTTAACGTTTAGGTGTTTACGCCTTTGCAGAGGGGTTCTTTCCAATTGGCCACGTGATCACTTTAAATTCTTAATGTCACTGTCAGGTATAACTTAAGGACAAACCACTCCTTACCAATGCATGGAGGGCCACACGCTTCCCTTGATCTAACACATATCTTGTGTAAGTATTTATCTTAAGATATGACAAAGAAAATTAACATTTGAGGTTTGGTTGGCAGACGATGATTCATCACTATTTTCTCTGGGACTGGCTCTGATAACGCTCAGTCCAATTCTTCTAATGGTAATATTTGCAGATCCTTTCCCTTAACTCACTGAACCTCTTTTAGGCATCATATGCTGCGCTAGCAGTACAGACTCGCGAATTTCTTGTCATCACAATGTGGACCGGACAGTTCCTTAATGAGCTTCTCAATTGGGTAATAAAGCGCGCCATTAAAGAAGATAGACCTATACGTAGGTCTCCTCATTATTGCAACTCCTGTTAATATCTCGGCTTAATGGTGTTCTGCGATAGAAAGCATTGGGAATGGCTATGGCTTTCCCTCATCTCATAGTCAATACATGGGTTATTTCACGAGTTTCTTAATGTGCCATCTCTACTTTCGACATCGCTTTTCCTCCACTGGATACCCCGTAATTGACTTTATTTGGAGAATCGTGGTTTATGTTGGTCTTCTGGCCTGGGCGGGGCTTGTTGCTTATTCACGGTACGCCTGTTGTTCTCTACTGGTAAAACCTTGTCTCTAACAATCTCCGTACAGCTATTATCTCGGCTACCACAATGTACATCAGATTCTCTGGGGACTAATTTTTGGTGTTGGACTCGGAATTCCGCTCTATCTGCTAGCTGAAGTTATTCCTGACCGATATCCGACCTCGGCACTGGGAAGAGCAAAGATTATGTTGTTGGACCATCCTATCATTGTCTGGCTACAAATACGTGATGGTTGGGCGGTCTGGGCGGACGGTGGGCGAGAGGGTGAGTGGAAGATATGGAGAACTAAATGGGAACTTAAAGTCAGGAAAAACATTGCACAAAAACAAAAGAAACGTTGAAAGGGACGGTAACCAATAGAGGAAGTCATGGGCGTCGCCCTTGATTGCTTCAATGTAAAGGGTTATGTAAATCAGAACTATCTAATCAGATAACCAACCTCTTCAAAAAAAGTAAAAGCTTGAAATAATTTTGCATGCGGACTCTTCCATTTGCAGATGTATCGTCCCATTTCCACTGCAAGACTTGCTCTTCATTCCAAGAATCGGCTGATTGAATGACATTTTCTTACTCTTTCATCACACACTATCCTCCCTTTTCTCGTCTCTGCCATATTGTCAGGATTCAACCCCACAAGCTAGTTTTCACACCCAGTCGTACCCGGAGTATGTCATCCAGTACGAACGACTTACCACCGTCATCTATACCCTTATTTGTTACGAATTCGGAGTACCGGAAATGGAGAAAGCAGGCCTTTGAGGCCGGAAAATCAGTTGGGTTTGTTCCAACCATGGGCGCTCTGCACGAAGGGCATCTATCTCTTGGTTTGTGACTAGTCGTTCCGCGCTCTATCGATCACCGTTCTTATGAAGAGATTCTACGATTTCAGTGCGGAGGTCTCTTGCAGAGAATGACCTCACCGTCGTGTCCATCTTTGTCAACCCAGGGCAGTTCGCGCCCCATGAAGATTTGGCATCTTATCCACGCACTCTTCCAAGAGATCTCGAACAGCTTTCGGCAGAAAAATTGACGGTTTCCAAATTACTTCCTCCTATTACCCGAACTCCCTCTGCGGTATATATCCCATCTGTATCGGAAATATACCCGTCAGGAATTGTCCAAAACGTTGCGGAGCAAAAGGGTACCTTCGTCGAAGTGAAAGGGTATGGTCATCAAATGGAAGGCCAAAGTAGGCCTACGTTCTTCCGAGGAGTAGCCACTGTCGTTACAAAGTTATTCAATGTCATCCAGGTCGGTACTCGCCTCCCATTTTTATTCATGACTGCACAAGCTTATGCCTTCCGCCACTCCCTAGCCTACAAAAGCTTACTTGGGCCAAAAGGATATACAACAGGCATTACTCCTTAAACGTCTCTGTCGAGACTTGTTACTACCCCATCCCGAGCCGGATAATCTTCGCATAATCCCTACATGGCGCGATCCATCCGACGGCCTGGCTCTTTCTTCAAGGAACACATATCTTACTCCAGACGGGCGCAAAGTCGCGCCAACACTCATCCAAGCATTACGCGCAGCCGAAAGCGCATGGGCTGAAGGCCTCACAAAAGCTGAATGCATCGCAAGAGCAACAGCCATCGTTGAAGATAAAAAGGCTCAAGCACAATTGGAAGGCTTGAACGTCAATATCAAGCTGGATTACCTAGAAATGAACGATGCAGATTCCTTCGAGGTACTTAGCTCGCATATACGAGAAAGTGACACTGATTTGGTCATCCTGAGTGGAGCACTGATCGTGGACCAAACTCGCTTGATTGATAATATTTTACTGGGGGAGAAGGATCGAATCCTTGGATAGACTAAGTAGTAGTTGTAAGATCGCTTGCATTAAGCACACACCATCGTACAAAAAAAATCACGAGTCCACACCATCTATATTCAGAGCCATAACTTCCTTGCAGTTTCTAAACAACATGCTAGAGAACCACCATATACCGCATTATGAAACGAAGGTTGCTTTCGAATACCTGATGGATGATATCCTACCATGAACCAGAAGTTAGGTAAGACGTGATCGTTGAGCTCATGAACCACCACTCATGTCTAACAATCCTTCTATACTCTTCCCAAGGTCACCACCATTCGCTTCTAACACCAACTCCACAACCTCCACGTCAACCGCTGGGAAAATCTGTATCAACGTTTCCAGAGCAGCGGTAGCTGCTTGCTCGTGTGCAGAGTCGATCTGAGCTTGCACTCCAGAAAAATCGAGTGCTGGGGTTGGCGTTCGTGATATATGCGAACCTTCCGAACCTAATAGCGACTGTACCCGTGGAGCTAAAAGTGTCGTCGGAGAGAGCAACTGTTGAGAAAGCCCTAATGCCAGAGACTGATGGGTGTAAGGTCCAGACCGTGACGGCGTTTCCTCCGGTCCATATCCAGGCGAATTCATAGGTGACGAAGGTGATGGTACTCTTCGAACTCGGGGCTTATAAGGGGTCTGAAGCGGAGGAGCGTATGACCCCTCCGCATAAGGTGTTTGCGGTGTGAGTGCAGAGCGTGGAGTGTTGTGTCCCGATTGACTTGCCTCAGAATGGGACCATTGAGGTGTGGATGGAAGTTTGAGTTCAGGGGGCCTTTCGGCCCTATTCTCGCGACCAAGTTCAAGCGGCCCAAATGGTCCAGGAAGGTAAGAAAACTTATTCTCGGCCCCATCTAGTGCTTCACTGAAGATTCGACCGATAGCGTTGAGTGGTTTAGAGATAGTATCTCCGGTCTTCTGGAGTAATCGCTTGGCATCGTCAGATAGACTCTGTGTAGGGGCAGAAATGGAGAGCAGCTGGGCTGACTCTTCGCCTGCGTGAGGAGAAATACTTTGTGCCCTTGCTTCCGCGAAAGGAAGTGCTGGAGAGTGGGGCTCTGAAGGAGGCAAAGCTTGAATAGCTTGCTCTACGTTGCTAAATTTTATATCAGCGATGTTTACGCATGGTAAGCATACGACGAACTCTTCAAATTCATCTTGAGTTATATTTGATAGTGAGGTATGATCCATTGTTTCAATGAAGGACACAGCACCCATCTAAAATCCGCCTGAGTACGCAGTAATACCGAAACGAGCGAAACGACTGACAAGGCTCGAAAGATAATATCCGGCCTCACTCTGGAGTTTGGCTGGATTTCGAAAGCGGTTAATGAATCTATATGTGACCATAAGTTGCTTGCAGAGAAATTGGTATGGTTGAACACGGACTCCACATTAGAAAGCAGATGCTCTGGATTCGCTTTAACTACGACATAAATGAGGATCGGAACAAATGAATCTGCCCCTTCATCATTGTGCAGGTGACGGATCAAGCCTGGTAGAACAAAACATCAACATAAGCTCATGCAAGTTGAGCAAGAGATGAAGGACAGCGGACCGAAGATGACCTTGCAAGAGTTCAATATACAAATCAACTTATCACGGGGAGCTTTGTAGTGATTGATTTTCAGTAGTTCTGGTGAAATCCGGGTCAATTTCCGCCATAGAAAATGGTAGATAGATGAAGAACCTTGTTGAGCAAACATTAAGAAACCCTTGCTCCCCTCTCCCTCTGGAATATCGAGATGTGTTTCCTCTAGCCACCCGAATAGAGCAATTCGTTGTGATAATACGCGATCCCGTTCCAGATCGTCTGTTGTTATTGGTCGGGGAGGATTTGCATGAGCTAGCCGCGGTGTGAAGGTGCTTCAACAAGGTCAGTTTCAAGATATTTGCACAATGAGTAAATTATCTGACAATTCATATAGACGATTCATCACGAGTTTTTCCATGCCTTCCATGGCGTTTTCAAAATCGGCTTCTGGAACGTTTCTCCACACATCGCATTCTCGCATTTGGGCTGCGATAAACTGGACATAGTTGAGAAGCAAACTTGCTCGACGAACAAGCGACTTACATTGAGGAAGTCGTTGATTATCTTGACCTGGTCATTTACTGTAAATGTCCTTTTGGCAAAATTACTCAAAAATCTGGAGTAGGTACTGAGTTATTGGGTGAAGAAATTTTTTGACAGATCATACATACGATCTCAGATACTTTGAGACAGGATCAGCGCTCTTTGTTTTCATCTGGTCGAGAAATCTCTGAAAATCGAAAGCACCATCAGCAGGCCTCGGTACTGGGGATGCAGTGCCGCTGCCGCTGCGGCTTGGTGATGAGGACCCAAAGGTAGAGGATTTCCCGGTGTCCAACCTTTCTGATGAGGAAATTTCCTGCTGTGTGGCGAAAGAAGATGATGTCGATGGAGAAGGTATGGCCTTAGCCGTTGCATCAAGAGATAGTGGACGCGGCCGTCCTAAAGGTATTGCAAATGTTCTCGCAAGGGCAGCAAATGATGGGAAAGACGATGAGGACATGGTAGTAGTTGCAGATGGTGCAGAGGCAATTGTATCGGGAGACAATGCTTCAGGAGATGTAGGTGAAGAAATATATAAATCCTTTAACGGAGGCGGAGGAGGCGATGGTGTGTGGGGTGGTGGTGGATGGCCTTCTGAGGTTTCCCATGCTTCTCGAGCAGCTTTCTCCTCATAACTCACTAGGGGATCAAACTCGCTCAAAACCTCCTTTGAACCTTCGTTCTTTGTTTCTGGAGTTGTCAGTACGCCACGGTCCTCTTTGCGACCTGCGAAGATCGGTTGGTCGTAGAGAGACGGATCGAGTGCGCTCAGAGGTTTCACTGGTACTTTCTCATTGGGCACCTCATCAGTTGAAGTTGAGGCCACATCATCCCATGGATTAGGAGATACCAGAAAATCTGTACGGCTTGATGGTGCTGCCAGTGGTGCTGAGGAATTGGTCATGAAGGTCGAGTCGTCTGTAGTCAATGTGGTTGGATCCAAGCCAGATTTCGAAGTCGTCATGTATCTACGTTCAAAGAGCTGCAGCTGCGTACAGGCACTTACAGGGGTGAAGGGGATTGTTAAGTTTAGAACAGCGAGCACGTGGAAGTCGCGTCTCTATTTGAGCCACTTATGACTCCAGTAAAGGCTTTGGAATTCTACTGTGGTATTGGTGCGACACACACACATATATACTTTTCAATTACAAATCTGAAGCTGATAATAGGTGGTTTGCGTCTTGCTTTGTCGCGGAGTAGTATAAATGCAGAAGTTGTTCAAGCCTTTGACTGGGACCAGACCGCTTGCCAGGTCTACAAGGCTAATCATAATGACGTCGTAAGAAAGGTCAATTTACACCAAGTGCTTCAAGTTTATAAACTAACCAAAGAAGCTAAATAGGTAGATATCTCAACCTTAACCGCAACCGATTTGTCGTCTTTGAACGCCGATTTGTGGCTGCTATCACCAGCCTGCCAGCCATATACAATATTAAACCCAAAAGCAAAGGGCGCATCTGACCCTCGAGCCCAATCATTTCTCCATCTTATTGAAGATGTACTGCCTGAAATGGCGCTATGTCAAACACATCCATCGCACCTTCTAGTCGAAAATGTCGCTGGCTTCGAGGTGAGGCCGTGTCCTACTTATTCTTTTTTTTCGGCAAACGCTTAATCCCAATTTCAGACTTCAAGCACACGTCAGATACTTATATCTACACTTCGTTCAATAGGGTACACAACACTAGAGCTTTTGCTTACGCCTTTGCAGTTTTGCATTCCGAACTCTCGTCTGAGATATTACATGCTTGCTAAGAGGGCACCACTCCATTTTCTCCATGTCCCATCAAATAAATTAGAGGAAGTCTGGCGTCAAATTCCCGGACAAGAGTCTGTATGGTCCGACCCAAGGCTCCAGGAACATGCAGGCGCGCACCCATTACCACACAACAATGTTCACAAAATTAGAGATTATCTGGATGATTCTTCAAAAGGAAATGCGCAGGAGTTTGCCATCCCAGATAAAGTCCTAGAAAAATGGGGTCGACTATTTGACATCGTCACCCCATCTTCTCAAAGGACATGTTGTTTTACCCGAGGTGTGATGTCCAATAATATTCCTCCATTAACACGTACGATGATCGCACAGGTTACACACAACTGGTGGAACGAACTGGCTCGGTTCTTCAGGAGAACGAAATGCTTGATGTAGGTCGTCCAATTTTTGGTCATTCTTACTCAGTTTATTCTATTTCAATAGACGACCTCGACATTCGACAAATTCCTTGAAGCTCGATCTAAAGGAAACCTAAACTCTGTGGAGATTCTACACCCTCTTGTACTACGATATTTTTCTCCACCGGAACTCTTGCGTATCTTCGCTTTTAATCCACCTGGGGCACTTTCACAGGATCCAGTCTTCGTCTGGCCAGAGGGTATCTCGACGAAATCTAAATACAGGCTTATTGGCAACAGCGTAAATGTCAAGGTGGTGCAAGAGTTGATCAAATATCTATTTTGCGAAGGTTAGAGATATTGGTCTGGAATAAGATAAAGATAAAGTACGTGGTTGGTGGACTGATTCAAACTAATCGAGTAGAACTCATGACCGTCTCATTGCAGCATGACATATAACATGTCTTGGTATGGTTTTTGAATCTCCATTTAGAAACCCAAATTTTCTGATAGATTTTCCAGCTTGCTCCTTTGGATTGACCGGTGGATCAAGCGCGTCTCACCGCAGCCGTCAAAAAATTTTAAAGGTCGTGGGGCGATACTCAAGTACTCATAGTGTATGTACTTGAGACTTGATTGACTTTGAACGGGTTTGCTGAATACCGCCAAACGATGCTTAGACGCTGGGGTAGTACCAAATGATCTTACACCGAGATAAGTTCCAAAGCGAGGAGACACAAATGTCGATCCGTTTGTTAACTAGCCACGGCGCAACAACAATGAACATTGTATAGGCTGGTTGAGCCAAGTAGTCCTGAAAAGGAAATGATCAACACAGCTTCAATGTTTTGACAAGTTTTTTTCTTCTGGCACAGGTTGCTTCTCAGCCATCGTCTTCCCACTTTGTATTTACGCAATACCCCTTCTTTCTACAATACCCCTCCAAAAAGCTCTCAGAGCATCAGTTATCCTCGCAATAGCTAATTGCTGTTTTAATAGCCTAAAATATCGTCATGGGTCGTACTCTCTTCTCCCAATCCTACTCTACGGCGCCTGCAGTCAGGATTGAACCAGAACCAATAGTAGACCTTTGCGAAAAATGGAGTATTTGGAACCGCTTCGATCCAGATTCCGACGACTTCTTCCAGGACGCAGAATACGAGGCCTTTGTTGACCCCGAACAGTACCAACGCGAACAGGAGGAATTAGCTGCAGTCGCACAAACAGACGCTGCCACAGAAAGCTCAGATTCCAGCGAGAGCAGCGTCAGCGATCGGGGCAGCCCTATGGCAGTTGGATCTGACGATCCAGCCATTCTCCTTGCCACTTATGCCAATCACCCATGGAGCAGCGCTGCGGCTAGTGGGTGGCAATCGCCAACCACTGATCACTCGACGGTCGCTGCTGGAGTCACTTATAACCCACACAGGATGCAATCTGTATTCGGCACTCGACCACGCGATACAGAAGATGGAGAAAATCTAGGCAACCCCGTCTTCATCCCCCCAGCCTCCTTCCGTGAACCAAGTCCTGGCATCGAACTTGACGATAACCCTCCATCTTCTCCGCGCTCGCCCACCTTGCGCAGGACTGTGAACATCACTCCGATCACCGTTCCAACAAATCCACAAGTCGTATTTATGCCCCCGACCCGTTCCCCATCCCCTGACACGCCAACTCCTTCTACCCCACCCCCGCTTATGTATCAAACTTCACCGGTTATGCTTACTCCTTCTCCAGCCCCATCTGCGACACCTCGTTTTTACTCATGGCAGCGCCACCCTATCCCAGCCCTTCCTCCCAGCCCTACTCTACCTCGTGGCAACCGTGATGGACCTTTTACTAATCCCCATGCGCGCATATCTTTAATGCGTATTGATGCTGCTACCGCCCGTATCCGCCACCCGAACATCGTCACCTAAAGTTCATACTCACTGCTATACAGCCAAAATAATCCTACAAGATATACGCAAGCTCTAGATGTTATTAGAATCTACTTTGCCGCTGTGCTCAATGTACAAGTGGGTTATTTTGTCACCGCGGAGGGACGAGCTTGTTTGTTTCTTCTGATTCTTTTTTTTTTTCGTGTTTTTTATCTTCTGATTTATTTTGTGCTCTGCTGACTGTCTCCATGTTCTGCCAAATCTACACGTTCTTTGATCCAGAAACCTCATTTGTGCCATCCCAATTCTCGCAATGCTTTAGTCGGTCTATACTATCACATTTGTACTGTATCGATGCCACGCACTTATCTTGCATACCCTGATGGTCTCTCCACTCCTACTGCCATGCCACGTCGCAAGTTGCTTCGGCTCCACATGTAAAAGGAAATCATAGCTACGACGCGTATCTTTGGAGATTTATATCTCAGGAGTCAGAAACAGCGCCCTGCGCACGGGCCATTTAATCTTACTTACCAGTACTAAAGTCCGATCCACATCATATCTATCCCCAACGTGCATCCCACTGACCCAAGCTCTCCACCATGACCCACCGTATAGCTGCATCTCCAGTCTCACTTTCTAAAATCAAGCTCCAAGTGTCTTCCCCATCTGCTCTAGGAAATCTAGCAGGTACATCATCAGAAAGCTGCAACGATCCATTTTCTGTCATCGTATAGGGTATATACGACACAGGCGAAGTGGGAAGAGCATGGCAGGTGACGCTGACGAAAGATGGGTGGGATGTATGCGTGTTTTTCATCGAAGAACTATTTGTGTTGGGAGCATTTTAGACCAAAGATAAGATAATGGGAGGGACGAGTAAAACCTACGTGATGGTATCTAGTACCTCTTGTACGAAATTAGGACACAGAAGGCCTCTCCATCTAAGGTGAGTAACGTTATGTATACGAGACGGCGTTGGCGATTCATAGACGCAAACATAAGGATCTACCCGATCATTAGCGTACAGCCTAAAAGATCGCGCGCGCAAGTCAGTAATAATTATGTCCTTGATCACACCAGGTAATCTATATATATATATAAAGCTCACCGTTGTGCTCCCAGGCAAGCCATACCAACCCATTCAAAGAGTTCTCCTATTTTGCGGTTCCAGTCCTCCAGAGCTTCCTCCTCTTCGACAGATTTTTTTGTTGGTTGCGCACGAGGCTGGCTTGAGAGAGTCGGCAGGGGCATATGCACATCCTTCAATTCCGTCCTCTCACATCTGACTTGACGCATTTGATTTCCTTGGAGCACATACTGAGGTGTCACCTTTGGATCTAAGTGTAATAGACTTGAGAACAAAAAGGCGGGAAAACAAAAGAACGGAGAAAGACGGGTTCTAAACCTTACCTGTAGAACAATACAGCACTTCCCATGGACCTGCCTCATCGCCGAGTTCAACCTCTCGTCTTTTATCCCAATCTTCCAAAACTGTCTTTCTTTTTGCCTGGACCGCTGTAGATTCCGCTGTGTTAAACAACGCCATGTCGATAACTAGAACATTTCTTTTTCAGGTCTAATTTTCTGAGTTCCGGAACGCCAATATAGAACGCACCATGTCGATCATCATGGATTTTGAAAGGCAATCTCTTTCCAACAAGTCCAAGTCGTTCATAAGTCTCTTTAGATACGGACAATGTGAGATGTCCCCGAGGATCTATGCACCAGATATCATCTTCATGGGCATTCACGCTCAACATGAGCAAGGTACTGTTTTTTCAGGAAGAAACCATTGTATTAGCAAAAGTAGAGTTGAAAAGAGTTTAGGTAAAGACACGCCTTTCAGCATTGTGAATGTTCACGAAAGCGTTGGCGTTGTTGATGATATTAGAGAGTTTGGTCTTTCCTTTGCCATAGCTTGTTTTCAGGTTTTCAAGGGCTTCAAGTAGAGAATCGTGATCGGAAGGCAAGATAACATCCAGCTAGTAATGATTTAAACTTTCCGATATAATGCTGTTGTCCCGAACTGACCTGCTGAGAGAAGGGATGACAAGCTGCCAGACATCCAATCTGGCCTGCTGGAAGCCTGCCAGAACACGATCTAACACGACGCTTTTCTGGCAGAGGTATATTCATGGTCTTTTTTGGCGTCAGGCTTATTTATAATCAAAAAAGTAAGAAGTACATCCTGGAAGCCGTCTACATGAAATAATTATATTTGGTTTGGCTGGTCTATGCGGTGGAATCTAACTAAGTAGGAATCCGGGGGAATAAATATCGCGTCAGACACAGCTACACTGTAATAGTAGTGGGTATAGCATATTTGTGTGCGATATTCAGACGGCACTAGTTCAAGCCACAGGTGCCCTGAGGTATTTCCGTCTGTATTTTGAGTCGACGCTCTCTAGGTAGTAGGAACCAGGCCAAATGTTATCAACAGAACCCTCCGGAGTGTATGACGCTGCGTTGTGGTTCTTCTCACGGAGCTATAAGAAAAAATAGTGAGTGTGAGTATCCAGTGCGCATATAGGAAGACGTACCTGAAGAGCTTTCACGAACTCCTCAGGAGGGACAACGTTCATTTTCGCCAGGCGGTTGACGAGGTCCATCTTTCCCCTGATATCAGATGTATCACCTTTCACACGGAGTGTGAAGAAGCTGGAGGCGCAACCACTACCGAATGAGAACAAGCTAACACGCTTGCCCAAGAGCGACGCGGGCTCCACTGTCGACAAGAGGGAGGCGAGGCATCCGTATAGTGAAGCAGTGTACATGTTCCCAAGTCGACGGGAGCATGCCATTCCAGGATCAGTTTTTTGGGCAAAGGACGCCTTGGAAGCACCGACGAAGGTTTTCTCGACGTTCTTGTCCATGAGAGAAGCAGCGTGCGAAAGAGACAGGAGGGTCTCAGGACTGCTGATGTTGGCAAATCGGGAAGCTTTGGGATTGACCAAAAAGTCATTGAACATCATACGCGCGTGGCCTTTGACGGCTTGTTTGCCGTAAGGACTGTGGAAAATGGCATAGTCGACATCTTCCAAAGAGAAAGCGGCTTCAGCGGGTTTCTCTGTTGAGTGCCCGTTTAGGTGTGCTCGTTTGGTAACCTTGGCGACCTTTTCCCGGAAAGTAGCATAAGCAGCATCTAGAGCCGCTACGTATGTGACAACAGACACGGGACCATCCACTTCGGGATATTCGGAGGAGAGTTGAGGTTTGTAGAAATCGTAAGTGTTGGCCATGTATGTGCCGTGGATGGCTAGAAGAAATGATCAGACGACCAAATAAGTTTCGTGATTGGTGTACAATGAGTAATAAACCAAACTGACAATCAAATACAACAGGTGCATTGGGTCCAATGAGAATAGCACAGGCGCCAGCACCACCTGCTGGACGCGCCGCGCCTTCGGCATAAACAGCAATGTCACCCGAGACGACAATCGCGTTACGACCATCCCACGAGCTCGACTCGATCCAGTTGATGGCGTTGAAAAGAGCAGCTGTTCCACCATAGCAAGCGTTCTTAGAGTCGATACCTTCAATGTCGAAGTTGCCAGATTCAGCGAACAGGTCCATTAAAGTTGTCTTTACAGACTTTGACTTGTCGATGATGGTCTCGGTGCCAACATCAATGCGACCAATGGATTTGGGGTCGATGTTGAATTTTTCAAGGAGTCCGGAAACAGCTATGACGCGTTATTAGTATTGATATGATGGAAAATATGTTGTACACACCATTCAGAGCGAAAGAGTTGATGTCTTCACGGTCGTCGGGCCAGGCCATATATTCTTGCCCGAGACCAATGGTATATTTGCCCTTGGAGACACCATCGAAAACCTCTAGGTCAGCCTCGGATACGCACTGAGAGTACGACAGATGTAAATACACGTTCTAGTTCATGTTAAGAAAGAAAGAACGACGTACTCGACGGGGGAAGTATACTTCCATGGCGAGGACACCGACATCTTTGGGACGAGGGAGCTCAGCATCAAGAGATGGAACGTTGATTGGGACTGTCATGGTTTATGAGATAGGGGGAAGAAAAAGAAGGTCGATGCTAGGGGATTATATAGAAACTTGGATGGTAATATAGTAAAACTGGCCCCAAAATAAAAATATGGTACGATATGCCACCCAAAAAAAGACACACATTCTTTTTTGCCGACATCAAAACCTGTGTTTGCTCAAGAGTCAAGATGTCTATAGCTTGTCTTCTCGAAACCATTCTGCCAGTCACCATGCATGGAACTCTCAACCACCGGCCTCAAAGTATTCGCGATGCTATGCTCTGCCTTTTCATTTTATTTTATTCTCCAACACCGCCAGGGTTGTACCTTGCAAATAAAAGTTGCTCTGAATCATCATGCTATGTATGCTCTGCTTTTTCCGGGTGGCATCCGATATTTTACGTAGGCACCTATCCTTGGCATAGTGCATTCCTTCCAGGCCCCATTTTTCAGTCCGAACAGAAACGCCATATATATCTCAATTGTTCTATATCCCATTTGCCGCGAACATATCTCCTTCTCAAGGTGGACCCTTCCCGCTCAGCTAGGGATGAGCAACATTCCGATCGAACGGTTACTAACATGTGCTTGATCCTTAATTACACTTCAGATCAGTCTCCCAAGATTAACCGCTCACTAACGGTCGAGTCAAGGTCGGATTGCCATCCTATGCTACATGGGTTTATTCATAATAGACTCAACCTGAGCTACAAATTGAAGGATGCTAGATTCATATGTGTTATACGCCCATCCTTTTTTGCTCTTTCAATTGTCTTGATCATGAAGTTAAGTTTGAATTCATGATTTATTTTGGTCAAGCTGGGACCATCGCAAGAGCCTGGCTGGAGCGCATGCGAAGACAATCTTGTATAAAAAACATACTCCACCGTCCATTCCGAGTTCATATGGAAAATTTTCACCGATATCCACTCTATTCATTCCCCTTATCCCTTCTTGCTTTGACCATTTTCTTGTTTCCGGAGGAACAGACCTAGTGAAGAATCTATTAAAGTGTCTCCCTACCCCTGGGTCGATGACCGTGCCCTATGGAGGAAAAGATTGGTAAATGCTGCTGAATTTGTGCTGGACTTTACGCACCTGAAGGATACCATGAACGACCTCTTGCGTAATACCGAACGATTTAAGAATGCCATGAGGATACGAAAGATGACACAGTGTTCGAAAAAATTATCACAACATTCGAGCAAATCCCTGGAGGTTTCAACTATTAGAGAGATAGTCCCTTAGCACCCAACTTTTGACAAGCTATGTGTATTCGAAACCCAGGAGCTGATGACGTAAAGAAGTCAAAAAGAGAGACACCTTTATTTGATGTGTCACGGCATTTACGTAAGACGCAGAAATTCAAGTTGGTATGTCAGAAAGTGGCATCTAGACAAGGGAGCTATAGTAGGCTATAGTCAACTCCGAGTCGGTCCCTTTTTTTTCGGGATGAACAACATATCGAAGCAACCTCTGCGCATAACATAACTTTCAAACCTTAGTATGTAGGATGACATGCAGGGAAGATGTCAATGACACACCCTTCCAATGCTATGTAGTTCGATGCAAGAAGCTCAGAAGATCCAGAAACCATCATAATCATGGAATGGGGGCCATCTCGATTTTTCTATCAATTTCTGTTCATCGACCGTACTAATTTCAATGATACCATTATAGTGAAGATGTCCTCTTTCCATGTACATTAAAGACGGAGGCGGTGAGCGCGATGTAGATAAAATGATAAATAATAAGCCTGAGTGACACCTCGAATACTTCGACGGCCTAGAATTTGCTGAGACTCTGAGAGAACGGCGAAGAATCATCGAATGACGTCGATAATGACCAAAACGCCGCTAAGTTGCACTATCTTTGGAAAATAAATTCGAATTGGTTTGAGATTCGTGAATCCAAGCTGTCTCCTTCAATTGAAGACAGTGTCAGTCAGACTCATTTCATTTGCGCTTTACATAAAAGCATCCGGAAAATCCCAGTGAGAGGTGAGGAAGTTATGCGACTTGTAGAGGAGTAAATTCTCTTCCGCCTTGGCCAGTCTTCTGCTCCACAAGAGAGATAGGTGGAGATACGTGACGCGTTTTCACGATTCTGTACGTGGTCGATGAGATGAGGCCAAAGGCAATGCACACAAGGACTAGAATATTTATACACCAATTTATACGACGATTTACCATGTCCTATTGGAAGGGATAAGCATTAGCTGCAAGTAACACTTCAACCAAAGTTCCTACGCACCTAATCGGTACCAGGGCTTATCGATAGGGCTTATCCTTAGACCGAGTACTGTTCGTAATGTTTCAAATACAAATTATCAAATATGACCCAAAAATCATTGGTGTACTTACCACATTGAAACCAACAGTTCCATTGATCTCTACTGAATCGAGATTGAGAATGATTTGATAGATAAATTTCAGAACTTACAAGCTAATCACCATCGCAAAGGAGACGCTGCGCTTGTACGATCATTCGAGACTCATAATCTGCCGACATAGTAGATTCCACTAGGTAAAAGAGAGTTATATCATTGCTAAAAAAACACTATAGTGCGAACTTCGAAGTGAATGCTCACCATGCTGCCATAAATACCAAATGCACTTCTCGAGTAGATAAGGATGATGTAACTAGCTGCTTCTAAGAAATCAAAAATATTGCAATACACTATCGTGCAGTAGAATCAACCCTTACTTAAACGGGCTGAAATATAGACTAGGACGGTAGGAAGGGTTGCTGGGTTGGCGATGAATATTTGAATCCCTAAAATAACAAAATCGTTGTAAGTATCGTCACTCTCAGGATAGGTAGTCATACCAAGCTAAGTTTTTGATTCAGAACGAGAAATCAAGGTACAAAATTCGTGGCAGACCTGATTAATGATGTTGGGCAAGAATAGAGCAAATACGTAGAGCGACATGTCAGTCCCAATGTAGTGGCCATTCGACTTTCAGAGTGCAGATCACACAAATTGTAAGTCATTATCCTAGAACAGCATTAGGAATAATAGCCAGAGTGATAGTTGAATCGTGATAAGTACAGTAATTTTCAAGAAACATACCGTAAGCATTAAGTTATCAGTCATATGTAGGTCCTTTTCCCACTATAAAGTAGAGTGGACATTAGATATCGTTGAAAGCATCTAGTTGCTTTGTTTCTCCACTGTAGGAAAAGCGTAAGTTTACGACTCACGTGAAAACAAGGTACACGCTTACTTTCAGAGACTAGTGCAATCCAAGAAACTTAGGAGGTACAGAAGCGACAACCATGGAATGAGAGCCATATTAAGTTTCCTTGACAATTGGCACTCATCACCTCCACTCGTATCGACGTCAGCGTCAAAGACCTGCTTCTCGGGCGCCTCCGTTGAGATCGCCTCTTTCTCCGAACCGTCGGGGTGTTCCCCTTTCCATGGTTGTGAGTAGCATTGGTACGGGACAAGGAAAATCAAATCAAGCAATCTTATCCATTCCCCGTGTCTAGCCTTTGATGAGTCTGAGTATTTTTGTTTGGAAAATGATACGGGATGATAGGAATCGGAGCCCAGTACATCCATGGAGGTAATACTACTTACACAGATTGACTGGAACGAGCTGAGACGATGAATAGTGGGTCAGGCCTGAGAATAAGATGATGAACCTTCTCTTGATGGCTGAGAACCACATCACCATATTAAGTATGAACATTCGATGAAGAGATTCCATCTCAGACGTTGCGTCCAAGGACGCTGAAAGACTCTTGAATAAGCCCGAGCTCCTGAGCCAACATTTCTTCCGTCGTTCATGTACAAATTCCAGGTTGGTATCGTCTCCATGATGGAAGGGTACCGATATATGCGGGGTCAAGTTGGGAACATAGCCGATAAACAAGTGATTGGCGCTCTCCGCTGTCTTGTACATATGATTTATTTCTCACGCGATCGCCAACTTTGGCAGCCGCACTGTGCAGAATGTACAGCATGTCAAGACTCAAGACAAGAGGGATGATTCGGGACTGGTAAATGCAAAAAGTTTTGGATTCGTTGTTTTAGATCGTGTTCCAAGCGTCCGTCGGGCTCGGCCGTCCAAAGACGATCGCGAGGACACCTAGACCCACTAAAAGAGTATGGTCATACATATCGCGCAGAGGTCATCAATACAAGACCATAAAGTCCGTGACATGCTCAGGGTAGTGCGAAGAAAGGCCAAAGGAAAGCATGGCTCTGTCGTGCTGCGGTACAAGTTTTGGATGAAATGAGATATATATATAACGATGTGAGAGGATGTTGAGTGTTTCATCGTAAGCGAAATTTGTCCATGTTAATGGGCAGATTTGGTCCATTCAAGTTTTTCATACCGTACTTGATCCCGATCATTTCATCCCGTTCCTCTCTTGCGACGACCATTTTCAGGTTTTTGGGGAAGGGGTTGCGGTGGCAGGGCAGTGGACGCGATGCGATATAAGTACAGGGGACTACTGAACTTATGCTGGACTTCACGTACCGAAAGGATACCATGGACGATGCGTCTTGCGCGATACTGTACGATTTAAGAACGCCATGATGATACCAAGGCTCTTCAGTCACTCCTTGCACGTTCTCTCTAACCCATCAACTCAGCAGGCCAAAAAAAAGCAGCATCTTCCAACCATAGAATTGACAGAAGAGACACCACAAGCTCTTCTTCCTTCCTTCTATCCAGGCTTCCCACAAATTTCTAGACGACATGTTATGGCTGCCATCGGTTACAGATCTCCAGTAACAATACTACGCTATAATGGTGAAGTCTTTCTTTTCTTTTATTACCATTTCGCGTATTCATTGCCCTTTCTTTTTCGCTGTTCTGAATCAACCTCGCCCTTGCATAATTATCTGACTCCATACGCCATTCTCCTTTATTTCCATCAAAGGCTTCTATCGATGAACTCATGGATGACATCTAATTCAAGAAAGAAACAAGAATAAGGCATATCATGAACGACGCAGTCCGTACATATATATGAATGGGGACGGTGTTAGATTTTTTCTTATAACCAGGTATCGACTACGATCTTCAAAGAAAGATCATGGAGTCCGTACCCGGATCACCACGCTTTATCGTGCCAGAAAGAGTGGTGAGCTTTCTGCGCATGCCACGGCTGATATAAGGACTATCGTCGTGATTACGGAGGTAATAGGCCCAATCGGCGGTTCTATCGCACTCGGTTTGCGAGAAGCCATTTCCCAAGAAATCGAATCGGTTGCCGGTGTATGTAAAATTCCAGTCTTCATACCGGGGCTCGGCAAGGGTGTCCAGGTAATGCATTGTACTTCCGGGCCAAAGGGCGGTGACCTTTCCAGAGGAACTATTATTCTTGTACCACGAACGACAATCGTGCTCCCAGACTGTGCCTTTCATAAACTGGTCTTTGTGAGCAATGAAGTCATCCACGGCTTCTATCTTTGGAGAAAAACTGTGAATATTCTCGGTTTGCCAGCGATCAATCATCTTGAGCATGTAATCAGCTTGGGCCTCTGGATGATAGACAAGGAGATCAATATGGGAAGCATCTCAGAAAAATTGCGGACTTCCCTACACCAACCAGAACGGGTCCATTTCCGATGGGACTATTGGGACCAATAAACATGAAATAGTTTGGGAATCCAGGTGCCGCCAATCCAAGATAAGATTTGGGTTCATCGGCCCATACATCAGCTAGATTCTTCCCACCAGAGCCGATGACAGGGAAACGAGGGCGGAAAGATGTATCAAAACCAGTTGCGCAGATTAAAACGTCAACGGGGTACTCTTTGCCATCGTCACACAGGCATCCGAGCTCTGTAACCTGCTGTATTTCGCCGTAGACAACGCTAACTTTATCCGATACTAGCATTTCGAGGTAATCGATTCCAGGAGTTATTCTCCTGCAGCCGACACCCCACTTGGGGATCACAAGTTGCTCGAGGGTCTCATTCTGAAGTTTCGCTTTCATCTTCCCAACCTTGTCCATGAAATACGTCTTTTGGAGGTCGGAATTGGATATAAACAAGGGAAACACAGAGTTGAGAGTGGACTCTTGAAGTTTCCTATATTGAAGGAGAGTGTCAGGGTCGGCTTCAAATTCTCGGCGTTCCTCTTCAGAGTAATAACGTTGTTCGAACCCTTGAACAGGTGAAATCCAGGTGGGTTTGCGAATGAAGGTTGTAATTTTGCTGGCTTGGGAATGTATCGCTGGTAGAGTCTGAATACCAGACGATCTATTTGACAATAATTTCAGCCTTTCAAGGGGTCACCTGTACGATACTGAAGGCCTACCCATTCCCAATCAAACCAATATGTTTTCCTTCTAAGTCTGCTTCTCGGTCCCATCTGGCAGTATGGAATAGTTTGCCTTTATATTTCTCTAGACCGGGAATAGACGGCCACCGCCATGCATTCAACACGCCAGTAGCATTAATGAGGACATCGCATATATCACGAATGGTGTTCCCAGCATCGCGACGAGTGACCTCTACTTCCCAGCTTCCCTTATCCTCGTTCCAGGATGCTCTAGTAACTTCATGTTGAAGCCTGCAGTATTTGCGAAGGTCGTATTTGTCGCAGAAATTCTCGAAGTAAAGGCGTATTTCATCTGAGCCCGCATACACAGAAGACCATAACGGATTAGGTTCGAAGGTCCAGGTGTAAGTATGTGCGGGTATATCACAAGCGCAGCTAGTCTGCGTCGTGAGGAACAGAAACTTTGTGAATACCAGTTTGACAATGTTTGCGTACCCCGGATATTTGTTCTCGTACCATGTTCCCGAGACTGCGTCATTCTTCTCGTAAAGGATGAGTTCGAATTGTTCGAAGGAACGCTGCAATTTATACGCTAGGAGTAATCCAGATGCGCCAGCGCCGATGCAAATGATTTTGAGACGCCTTTCCTCATGCAATGGCCTCCGCAGTTTAGGGTGACTGTCAGTTTGTGGTGCAGAGTCGCCGTTAGTCATGGTAGAGCAATGAAGTTAGGAAATCAAGCAAGATATATTTATAGTGTTCATCCAATGCAACTGATCATACTAATCCAAGATGACAGGGTGCATGATTGTAGTTGTGACCTGGCAGACCGAGGTGTTCTCGGGCTGAGAGCGATTTTTCGGACACGAGATGCCTAGAGCATGTGAATTGTCGTCATATACTCTCCATAGAAGTCCATACCACTCGTGAGGACGTAGTCAAAGTGGAAACCCATTCTCTTGAATAGTGCGCAGGCAGTGGGAGAAACCAAATGCCGATGATCCTACGGCCGCTCTGGCGTACGATTACGTCCGAGAGGCTTTAAAAAGGTAATGGCAGCGTTAACTTGGGTTTGGAGGCAGTTGTTCCGCGGGTACAGCACTGGTGACCGTAGGGTAATCATCATGCTTGGGAAGAAATGCAGGAGAGAATACCCTAGAATACTGGCCTCGGTCTTAGATTTTCGTCTGAGCTGGCATCATAATATCTGCGTGGAGGTCTATTAACTACTGCAAAATCGGCCAGTACCACAGGGGACTCAAGACTGTTTGCAGGACGGATAATTAGGCTTCCATCATCTTGATACAAGGTTATCGACATAGGCTGGCAGTCCAACCTTCCAAAACCTTCTCATCGCCAACACGGACCTGGTTCCTTATTCGAGGTGTCGCTTTATGGTCCGAACTTCGAAGATGTCATGATCGACACAACTACCCATGCTGCCAGGAGACTATTCCCACCGATCTGGGCTGAAACCCCCCAAGCAAGGGCTGTCATAATAGATTGTCGAAGCTATCCAGAACCACAGTCTATCATCAATGATTAATGATTGGTGGTAAGGAGTTTGTTTGGTCCTGTTGTGACCAAATCCCGCAATGCGTGACAAACCATCACATGGAATGTAACTGAGGACTTTTCATGATCAGTCTGTACATGAACGATCAACCACTGATCCAGTCAGCAGTCTCCGAAAATGATGAAAGAATAAACAAAATCAGCCCTCTGGATTTCAGAGGGTATGAAGTAGTGGCGCAACTCATATAAAATCATTATGTCATCAGCACAGTTTCTGGTCCTTGCCAATGAGTTCAGTAGAAAATATGTTCTGATTCGTCGAAAAGAACTTGAAATACATTGATCTCTGCCTAGGTCCTGGAATGAATTAAAATACGACAAATAACTGACTTTACTCAGGTCACATATCTGTACCCACTCCACTCATCTCCCTTCTCTCTCTTTGCTTCATCAACTGTGGCATAGCGTCCATTTATTTCATTACGAGCGTTATGGGTTTCCGCATGGGTTTCAATGATCTCGTCTCTTTCTCCTCTGTCTCGTCGTGCGTTTTCACGTTTGAGGAGGATTATGTACGTGGTCGATGCGATGAGGCCAAAGCAAATATACATAAGGACTAGACCTATAACAATATTGGATCAAAATCCAATATTTATGCATCAATTTATATGACGAATTACCATGTCCTATTGGAAGGGATAAGTGTTAGGCGCAAGTGACATTTCGATCAGAGTTCCTACGCACCTAATCGGTACCAGGGCTTATCCTTGGCACGGTACTATTTGTAATATTTCAGATACAAATCATCATGCATGTATCACCCGAAAACCAAGTGCGCACTTACCACATTGGAGCTTACAGCTCCATTAAGATTTCCACTGAATAAAGGCTGAGAATCATTCGATATATACTGATTTAAGGACTCACAAGCTAATCACCATCGCCAAGGAGACACTGCGCTTGTACGATCCTTCAACGTTATTCGAGACCCATGATCTGGGATGGCACATATAAATAAGGAACGTTTGCTTGTTAAAAAGCAATTGCCTACGCACATAGTATTTGCTTAAGAAGAAGCAATTATATTAGTTACGTCTCAGGACAATACCAGTTACACCAAACTCACGAATGACGGGGTAGATTCCACTAGGCAAAAGTTAAATCATTGCAAAAAAATGGGCGAAGTAAAAGCTCACCATGCTGCCATATATACGGCAAAATATGAGAGGGCAGCATTCCTCGAGCAGATAAGGATGATGTAACCAGCCCCTCCTACGATTCGTTCCATGAATGCTGCACTCCAGGGAAGAAAAATATCGCCTTACCAATGCACAAGAATACACTATCGTCAGATAAAATTAGCTCTTGAAGATATGATTGTGACGATGTATGACGAACATGTTAAAATAACCCCTCTGACCCCAACGATCTGCCAAAAATCCGACCGTACATGTCGCCATACACGCGAAAACATAGACTGGGACGGTAAGAAGATTTGCTGGGTTGGCCGTGAATCCTTAAAATAACAAAAATCGTTGTAAGTATCGTCATTTTCAGGGTAGATAGTCGTACCAAGCTGAAGATTTTGATTCAGAACGAGAAATCAAGGGGAAAAAATCGTCGCATACCTGATTAATGATGCTGGGCAAGAATAAAGAAAATGCGTAGAGCGGCATATCAGCCCCAACATACATAGCCACTATCTCGGATGTTTCAGAAATCATGACCAGCCACAAAAGGTCACTGGCGACCCACTCCCAGTCCATGTCTTCCAATCTAACATACTCTTGAAGATATATTTCATTTTCAGGTTTTCTCCACCAGCACTGAATTGGTCATCACTTTGCAGTCTGCGAATAACGACTGTTCTCTCTGCTTCTGTTAAGAATTTGGCAGTATCTGGGAAGTCTTGGATGATCCAGAATGAAGCGGCCCCAGCCAAGAAGGTGGCCAATCCTTCAATGACTACGGTAACATTTGGTTTAACAGCGAGCGAGCGAAGAAAGCGAGGAGACAAACTGAAGATCCAAGCCCAAGCTGGTTTTCCACCAACGCCCTCCATTTTCGAGATTGCAGCCTGCAGAAATCGTGATTTTTTCAGCAATTCTAACAAGTAAACAACGTACGGCAAGTAAACCGCCGAAAGCGCCCGACACCGTAGCTGCTGAAAAGAAGAGCGCTGCGCGAAGACCAAATTCCGAACGTTTGTACCAACTGTGACGGAGGTAAATTGCTAGGAATGTATACGCCTTGGTAGTCCATGCTTACCATGATAGATAGTAATTGACACCAGGGAATAATCCAGCCTCAAATGTTCCCAACAACCAACGCATACCTTGAAAGACGTTAATTCACCATTCTGATAGAAGGTAAAGCTCACTCACCCATCAGTTGGGGGAAGTTATGGACGACACCTTGTAGGGTCTATGACAGTGATAAACTTTCAGAATAGAGATCACACAAATTGTAAGTCACCATCATGATACCCCAGAACAGCATTAGGAACGATAGCCAGAGTGATGGTCGAAGACGTTTCAAGAAAACGTTGGAAGGAACTTCGAATAGGGCATAACTGAAGAAGAAAATCTGAGGTAGATAGTTTATCATCGTGATACGCACAGTAATTCTCAAGAAGCATACCGTAAGCGTTAAGAGATATTGATTATCAGTCATGTGTAGGTCCTTTTCCAGATTGTACAACTATAAAATAAAGTCAATGTTAGATATCACTGAAAGCGTCTAGTGTTTTTGTTTCTCCACCTTGGCACTGTAGGAGAAGCATAAGTTTACAATTCACGCACAAACAAGGAAGATACACGCTCACTTTCCGATACTAGTACGATCCAAGAAACTTAGGAGGTATAGAAGCGACAACCATGGAATGAGAGCAAGATCGATTTTCCTTAATAATTTGCGCTCATCCACTCCACTCGTATCCACGTCTGCATTAAAGACCTGCTTCTCGTGAACCTCCGTTGAGATCGCCTCCTTGTCTGAGCTGTCGGGAGAGGGCGTTCTATTCTCCATGATTGTGGATAAAGTTGGCACAGGACGGGAGAAAAGAAGACCAGAAGACCAGGGTAATCAAATCCTGCAGCCTTGTGGTTCTTTTATCGATCCTCTGTAGTCGGCTGGTCCGGTATTATTCAGCCCTTTAGCCAATCTAAGTATATTCGCAAAATGATATGTGCCTGAAAGGAATGGGAGCAGTAGGTGGGGTAGTGCTAGGGAATTATTAGCAAGAATAGGCAAGAATTAGCAGGAATTAGCTGGGACAAAACATGGGGACGACAAATAATAGGTCAGGCCTGGGAATAAGTTATTGTAGGGATGATGGTACCTTTTCTATGTTGCTCCTCAAGATATTACCATCCTGTAAAGTTGTGAAGGGAACATCCTGTGAAGGGATTCCATCACTGCCGTTCTGTTCAAGGACGCTGAAATTTTAATTTCTTGCGGGCTCATGGGCTAACATCTCTTCCGCCGTTCATGTACAGTTGCGGGTTTACATGGGAAGAACACAATATGCGGGGGTCATGCGGGGTACATGGCAGTATCCGATAGACAAGTGATCGGTCTTGCGTCTCTCACGGGGTCGCCAATGGCATAAACGTTAAGCATATCCATATCACAACTTAACCGAAGGATGCGCCGCCGTCGGGTCATGACCTGCCTTGACGATGCAAAAAGTACTAAACTGTGTTAGTTTCCACTCCAACCAGCTCCAACCATAGCCAACAGAGCCAACCATCCGTCGGTAGCCATCGGGTGGCTTTGGGTAACCAAAAATGATTGCCGGGATAATTAGCCCCCTAAATGATGGTCGTCTATAAGTATCGCGCAGTCAACGCACAATGCTAGGCCTGGTGGGAACATCGTCCGGGTCATGCTGCCAATGGTCGTGCTTGTCGAGGCTTGTCGTCGACATGCGCACCGAGTGCACAATCATGGACAGTCTTGTACTAAAGTCCATCACATGGGAGGGTAGTAGAGGGTAGTGCAAGGAATACACTTGCAAGCATGGCTCTGTCGTACTATGTATAAATGAAACCCGGACCTCAATGTCTACATCACGTGATGTTTCATCATAATACATGTCTGTGACCAACGCTCGCTTCTCTGTCACGCTCTGACGGCGTGGCTCATTTCCTCTATACATTACCTTCTAAGCGCTTGTAATCCTCTCACGATGTCATGGGATTTGGGCCCACCTAAGGAGGCAGGGGAAGGGAGGGAAAGGATACTGGTGCAAGGGTGGAAAAGGGAAATTTGTCCATGTGATCCCAAGGCCCTTCAATCTTACTGTCTCTCCTACCATTTCTCACCGCTCATGTTCTGTTCATATCTCTACGGAACCTGGAGAGCGCCTGGACGGCGATTAAACTGATTGTTGAACACTGTTTCAAGATTTCCCTGAGTTTGAACCGAGGTATACTCACCCATTGGTGGTATGAATTCATGATCGTTCGACTCTGCTGCCCTCCCCTGCTCGTCGCGACATGTGCATCGGAGGCTCTGCTTTAGAATCTCCGTGACACCGATCATCAGACTCGAGAATCTACACGACTTCCATGCTCAAAGGCGCGGCGCTTTTCATATGGCCAAATGTTTTTATTTCATATCATGATATATGAAGTCACTTGCCATATCCTGTGATGACCTCGCATCCTTTGCCACGAGTCAACCCTCGATCTCTACCACTTGCTGCTGGAAAAACGTGATCTCCTGAAGGCTTAATTTTAATATTCAATCAGTATTTAATCCTGATTGACATTAGCTCCGGCGGAAGGTTCAATTGTAATTTGTAACAAGTATAAACGCGAAATCGTTGACCTCGATCGTACCCTTGTTGCAGCTTCTTCTTGTGTTGTTGATCCGGGGGAAATCACCGTTCCTGTCTTGTTGCCCTTTTACTTCACGCCATTGGATCGAGCAGGTAAGGGACTCTAATTTATTGCAAGTACAACGGAGTCTGGAACTTGTTTATACGAACTCTATCCAACACTCAATCAGATTGTTACCCACTCTGTCCCCAAATTGAATCTCGTTGAGGAAGGAATGGACAGATGTTGCTCCGGAGCTTATTGATTCTATATCCCACTCCAAACAAATGACTTGAAGCATGGTATCATCATCGCTCAGCGACTTGATAACGGATCATCGATCATCGATCATCCCGCGGGCATCGGTTCATGAATTGGTTTCATCGACCTTCTGGTTCTCCACCAGTCTCCACCCAAGCAAAACGCTCGGAAGTTTTTTGAGAAATAACATTAAGTCAGCGGGAAAGCTCCTTCCGTAAGTCGTTGACGTCGAAAACGTTTGATGAGTCCATGTTTCATGTCAATGTGACCACTTGCATGTGTTTTTGCCATCATGTATATCACACAGCGGGCACTGCCGGTTGATACTATGCATAGTAAGAACGCCTAAAGAGTATTTGGCAGTGGCTCCTGCCCTCTCCTGCCGCAGACTCGGGATGGAAATTGCGATGCCTACGTAGACCCTGGAACGTTGGTGAGTAGTTCGGGGTCGGTCATCCGTACTCTTTCAATTGGGTAAAGTTTCTGTCATACTTCTCACTGAGGTTTATAAATATACTTTTGATATGCTCCGGCCGTCGAGTGTCGAAGGGTCTCGAAGTCGTTCAGTAACTTCAGTTCAACTAATGTTTACGAACATTAATATATGGAGACTCCAATGGTTGTCAAGGTGTTAGCCAGTAGCATTGAACGGGTTTGAACTGAGGCTCGGCACGTTCGGCCGATACACTAGATCGTAACTCCAAATATGCATGAGGAAGCGCGTGCAAAATAACGCTGCATAGTGAATGAACCGTAAAAAATACTTCAAGTCCGCTAATCGGTAGTACATTCTCGTCGTTGTTTGTTACTCTTGGCCTCTTGGCTATAAAATCTCAACCATGGAGCTCATTCGGATCACTCCTTCCAACTTCGGTTCGGGTTATATCGCGACTGGAGCTGTACATATCCCCAAGGAACTGTATAGCGTAAGTCGATTGAAAGGTGACAGGTCTACCACACTACTGTATACCCCACGGGCCCATCCCAATTGAGGTTATTATGATGATCCGTGAGAGGACACTTGAGAGTGACCGTGACAAAAACAATCGATCTCCGCGCGGTCCGTGTCACTTGAACTCGAACAATATTCATTTTCCCTTTCATTTTCGTTTCTTCATGGCCAACTACCTCCCCGTCCTCCTGATATCAGTATCAACAAACGCTGTACCAGACGACTCATCCCTATCGACTCTCCCGAGAGCTCAGGTCGACTACCTTTCTCATGACTGGCAGGAGGAGGATGTGTGGAAGTCATGGCGCAAAATGACTCGTCAAAAGAACGAAATCGCAAATGGCATGCGTCTGGAGAACGCTTCCTGGAGAACATGGTGGAAACAAAGAAATAAACTAAAAACAGTCTCTCCAGAGACACTCAATTGGTAGTTCTCTCGAGAATCTTACATCTATATTTTTTCGCTTATTTATTGTTTTTTTTTTTAAAAAAAAAAAAAGGTTAAAAGACTCTGATGTTACATGGTTGTATGGTCCGCTACACACCGCTGTAGATTGGACACCACCACCTAAACCACAGCCCGTTCCTAGCCTTAATCCCGCTCCTGCACATGATCAGCTCGAACTTTTCTCACCTAACGCCACTCTCAATACCCAACCCCGCAAACCCATCCTCAAGCATCGCAGCATAAGTGAACTCCTTACTTCGGACCTCATTTCTACTTCACCCGTATTCAGTCCCGTGGAATCCGAGGACGAGGGCTCAATATCGCCAACTGCTTCCTCCACTTCATTCCTTTCTTTCGCAGCCGGATACAAATCCAAACGTCCAATACTTACACACACAAAGAGTGATACTCATATCACACGTTGGGGCGCTAGTCGTTCTTTTCGGAAAGATTCTCCCCCGCGGATTGATCCTCCAGGCTTTGACGCATCAAAGTCTCAAAATCAGAGTCAGACACACGGGAACATCTCGTCACAGCTTGGTCCCATACGTGGATCGGCATCCCAAGACTCCAGCTCTAGCGGAGGTGTAGGCCACACAAGTAGTAGCGGTGAGCGTCCCAAGAAAAAACATATCAGTTTCAATACCTACGTGGAGCAATACATTGCCATTGAGAAGCCCAAGAAGAATACATCAGGTTTCTTTGGCCCTAGTCAGGAGGGAAATTGGGTTACTGGCAGAACAACCTATCCAATCGATGATGGGTGAGTTTCTTTTCATCTGGATTTTTCCTGTCAACGATATGAACCCGTGGCCGTAGGTACGAAGAGGATGAAGAGGATTCCGAAGAAGACACTAAACAGGTTCATAAACGAGATACCCCCATTATGAGGAGCTATACAGGATCTCCCGATGAGGACGAGGATGATGGCGTTATTGAAATGCGATCCTCTTCGCATCGAAACCATACCAAGACAAAGCTTTCAGTTCGGTCCCAATCGAAAGTTTCCACGGCATCTTCTTCCTCTTCTACCTCCACTGCTTCCACCAGTAGTACGAACAGCTCCCACGCCAGCACCGATACCACCTCTCCTGCTGGATCTCTCTCCCCTTCCCGAATACATCGAAAAACCTCCTCATCGTCTTCTACCGCTACGCCCCGCAGAAACAGTTCCAGTACATACCGCCCCTCCGTAAACTCATATACCACACGTCGAGGCCAACCCCCGCCCTTCATACGTACCCCATCTGAGCACGTTCATTTTACTATCGCCCCGATTGCTCCTGCGATTCTGAAAACAACTGGAGTATGGTCAGAGAGCCTTGGGGATGAAGGAGGGAGCGATGATGGTTTTGGAAGCTGGAACACGAAGGGTACGTGGTTCCGGCAAGATACCTCCGCTGGTAATGGGAAGAAAGGGAAGAGTAAGGCCACTGAGCTTTATGAATCTTTCGGGATGTGTGGAGGTAGTGATAAGGAAGGGCAAAGCTCAGACGGGACATCTGTCGAGCTCGTTTATGTTCCTCCATTTAGGAGCAACTATAGTCTTGGGATGGGACGGATGGGAGATGACGATGATGATGGCGACGGAAGGTATGAAGAGGACGAGTATAAAGAGCCAGAGGAACATCAGGATGTGATAGATAGGGTGGCCCAGGGGGCTGCCGAATGGGATGTTTACCACCACCCAACGGGTGTTACCGATGGAATTTCTATAGCTTCCACGTCTTCCCCTCCTATGACGGCCCCAATACCTATTGCGAGCGTGCGCAGTCCTACCCCCGCTCTGCCCACTGTCGTCGTTGATGATCAGACCACCACCGCATTGTCATTCTCAGGACAGATTAAAAGCAGAGGTGGTTCAAGACCGGAAAATCGACAGCGGTCTAGTGTGGACGAAGAGGATGCGTATGACTTCTTCAGCGGTCTCGATTTGGACGGAGATTGTTCTTATGCGCGGAGAGGCGGTCGGGGATGCGACAGGGGTGGGTCTGTTCCTTCACAGTCGTCGCCTGGTGCTGCTGCACTTGGTGGTGGATTTTCTACTAGCGGGAGTGAGAGACAACGCGAAAGGGAAAGAGAGCGGCGTAAGGTCGTACCAGGTGGAGAGGAGAGGCAATCTAGGTCAAGGTCAAGATCGCAGAGCCGCACGCCTTCCCCTGCATTTATCTCTTCACCTGTGTCCACGGCACCTGCGCCGACGACGTTAAATGGTCAGGCGCAAGGTGGGAGGAGAAGAAGTTCTTCTGCTTCAGCAACGCCTTCTGGTCCTGCATGCTTCATGCCTACCAGTTTTTTGACTGGTGATTTGCTTTCCCCTCCTTCACAACGTGGCCGTGCTCCAATACAACCGCAATCCCAGTCGCAGTCGCGTGGCAGGTCAAGTACACGTACAGCGTCGACTTCTTCATGGGAAGGAGAAAGCGGTTCGTCAGTCGGAAGCAGTCCAATGGGGAGTTTGAGCCCTGATGGATTAGTACGGGCTGGTGGTCGAGAGAGAGAGAGAGAGAAGGAGAGGGAAAAGGAGAGAGGTATGGAAAGGAGGGGCAGAGAGAGGACATCTGGGAGGATGTTAAGCGCTAGTGAGGTGTTAAACACCAGTGAGGTTGAGAGCGCGGCTAGTTCTGGAGTTCGTGCTGGAAGTGGATCGTCGAGCACTAGTACCACTCGCGATGCTGGTGGAGCTAGTGGTCGAGTAGCGACGGATTCTAATTTTTCTTCGACGACTTCGTCATGCTCGTCCTCTACGAGCACTGTCATGGGACCTCCACCGTCTAAAGCTATTAGCGTCAACATTAGCCCGATCAATGAGGATCAGGAGCATAGACCAAGCTTTCTGCAACAACAAGAAGTAGAACATATGCGCCGTGCAGAGGAGGAGCAGAGAAGAAAGGTACATCCCACACCATCAAGTTCTCCTGCGCTAGGGATGAAGACGTCAGTGCCTCCCGGAGCTAGAAGTGGAGTGTTTGAAGAACACGCTACCCTCGATCAGAAATATAAGGCTCAGGGCAGCACACCTAGCGTCAGTAGTGGTACGATCCCTACGGGGACGACTGCTCCCAGTATGGCTGAACTGATATTGTCTATTCCGCCACCGCCAACGCCACCTTCCTCACCTACACTACCACATGCTGGTGGTGTAGGTCACACGCGCTCCTCTTCTTATAGCGAGAGTGCACCACACTCTACAGCGCTGCTATCACCCTCCAAGCTTCGGCCACCTCCTCTCATCCCTCCACCCCCTGTTCCAGCGAAACCAAGCACTTCTTTCACAGCTGTATCCTCCTCATCGCCTGCTAGCCCCATTATCAGTGCCATTACCACCACCACCACCACTTCTAATAAAGGATTGCCTTCGCCCACTTTTGCTACCCCAGGCGAGCACACCATTGTGGGCAAGGCGGTAGACATCGTTTCCAGTGCTGGAGCGTTCCTGGGACTGTGGCAACATAGCTCAATTCCAGAGGGGTCATGTTAACTGTTATCACTCCACCCTTTTCTATCATTAAATTATACTAATCGTGCAAATCATGGCTTGTTTTCAACTTTGTACAGTGTTAGCACCCAATGATCTTTCCTATTCTTTCTACTTGGCCTCTTGAGTCTCTACTGTAGCTATTTGAAGGTGTCTGGACTCTGTATATATTTACTGTATACTTATACCCAGTTCTGCTATCTTTTAGGTTTTTCCTTTACTATGTTCTCCGCAGGTACTACTTCCTCAACATGTAGCTGGATAGTCTTTTTTGGGCGCTTTACATAATATTTCAAATTGCATGATCACAAGTTGTGTCTGTTTCTGTACTCGGGGCTCGAGGATCTTAAGTAGGAATCACAGAGGCCTCCGCTCTGATCCTCTGCTGATCCTGCGGAATAAATCCGGGCAGGAATATTGTTTTTGGCGTGGCATAATAAAAGGATGGAATTTGCCGAATGTACTGCATAGTCGGAGCTCCTGGAACTCCCTAAAAGGCCCGCGCAGTCTGTTCCGAAACTCGTACCCAAGTCCCACGATTGTCTGGAGTCGAACGGGTTCTACTTCCACTTGTGCTGAATTCTGCTGGGAAACCACTTGCTAGTAGTACTAGTACTAGCCTGAAGTTCTTTATGGCATGTCGCAAGCGCATACCCGATGAATTCTCTTCAGTGCCCAATCGCAATTGTTTTCTGTTTTGGCCGTACATACCAGTGGCGGCCTACAATAAACTTAAAGAAGCCTAGTCGACGTAGGAGTGGTAGCTTTCTTCGACCTTGAGCGGCATAGACCGTAGGAATCTTATCTTTTCTTGGGCATGTTATTTTACATCCACCAGACTCCGGGGAACAACTGACTCTTCACCTAAACTACACAAGCTAACTTGGGACATAATCTGGATCGCAGGATCCATCGGCATTTGGTTTCTTCGGCTACTTGCGCTCCATTCAAGCAAATAGGTTTCTGGCACCTTGAATAGGGATGGTAAGGCATATGACACTTCACATACTCTAAGGCGTCTCGTGTCCGAGAAGTCGCTCTGAGTCCGAGAACATCTAGGTCTGCGGTGACGAAACTGCAATGCAAGCATCCTGTTACCTTGCATGAGTTTGATCAGCTTCTCGAATGACTCTTATAAATATCTCTTCCTTGAGTTCATTCCTCTAGACCATGGCTAACGGCGACTACCACCGACTGACAATTACTTCAGACTATTGCACGAAGAAAGGCCATTTCCATGGGCGCCAGCGCAGTGGGACTACGCCTAGAGGCTAGCGTGTAATTTTCACGCACAATTTGAACTCGTCCTGTACAGAAAGACGGCGCAATCTCGGGAACACGGTACGAGAAGCAAGCACTGTCAAGCTGGTATTCACGCAGTTTTCTTTCCTCGCGACGTAGCTTGTGATGCTCCGAACCTAATCAATCTTCAATGGATATGGGCTTAGATGAAACATGCCTTTACTTCGAGAATTTCTGCGACAATATGACCTTCGCAAATACTGCATGCTTCAACATGAAGATATTAAAGCTTCCTGGAACGAGAATAAGGAGGCTGGGATGTAGAAATCACTCGTCGCGATACTGGAAACACTATTCGTGATGCCCGCGATATCCTCATTAATGCTGCTGGCCTGAAGTTGAATGCATGGCGGTGGCCGTCTATCCCCGGTCTAGACTAAAGGTAAACGACTCCATACTGCCAGGTGGGACCGAAAAGCAGACCTAGAACGCAAACGTTTGATACGTCTTTCCCTCGTTCCCATATCATCGACTGAATCTAGCTGATGTATGGACGGATGAACCCAAATCTTATCTTGGATTCGCGGCATCCGGCTTCCCAAACTATTTCTAGTCCCTACCTTTACTGACTCGGCTGCTTCCCATATTAGTCTTTTTCTCTATTATCCAGAGACTTAAGCTGACTGCATGTTCAAGACGATTGGTCGTCGGTAGACCGAGGTTTTGCGCCAAAGATAGAAACCGTGGAGGGCTTCATTGCTCGCAAAGACCAGTTTGCGCGAGGCACGATTTGGGGGCACGATTGTCGTTCGTGGTACAAAAAATAGTAGTTCATCTGGGAAGGTTATCGCCATTTGGCCGAGAAATTGAAGCAGGATGCATTACATACATACCCTTCGCGAGCCTCGGTAGGAAAACTGGAATTTCGCGGACACCGACAACCGGTTTGCTTTCTCGGGAAATGCCAGCTTCTCGCATATGGCAACAGGGACCTGAGTGTGACAGAACTGCCGACTGCCCTCGTCATCACGACGATAATTCCTATATCAGCCCTGGCAAGCGCAGAAGGGTCATTACCCTTTCCTGCAGTGACCCGTGATGATCTTTGAAGATCGTAAATGATACCTGCTAGGACAAGAACGCTGTTTTCATTTGTTGTCCGATCTGATTCAGAGTTCATTAAGAGAAGTTTGTTTTCAGCTTACAAAAGAGAATGGCGCATGGTCAGATAATAATACAAGATTGGAAGGATTGATTCGGAACAGCCTAAAAGGCTTGCGGGAGAAGAGCATTGAATACGTAAAAGCAGGTGGCAAGAAAAGAGCGGTGAATTGATACATTCGGAGACCCATAGACCAACGCCGAATGCTACGTAGCTCGGAAAATTCCCGAGTAAGATGACTATTCATAAATCAGATGCACTGGAAATATCCTATTACTTGAAAGGGTTTTTTTTTTGTACAATTGAATGACATGTAGAAGACTCGGAGGATTCCGACGAAGAAATCTGTTGGTAGTAAATGAAAGAAACGCATTGTACTCGAGGCTTGCTGAGACCTATGGACATCGGCGTACTACTGGTGCTGTCGGGCGTTATTTGCGAGATTTATAACCTGAAAAATCGACGTCAAGCAGGACCTAGGATTTGTCAAACATTTGAAATCGTAATTTAGAACCCAAAATTAACATGGAATGCATACCTTCGAAATCTCCTCTTCAATTTTTGAAGCAAACGAGTCCTTAAACTTCGCTATATCTCGATGGACATGCTGGCTACAAAGTGAACACACCATGGCCCTCTGGATAGCTATATTAGATAGTCTATCCTCTGTCACGGTTCTTCCTTGGGGACGAGCTTCGACTTCTTTGAACAGTTCGCGGATATAGAAGACCCACCACTTTAGCCTAGGTGGGGTAGGTGCCAGTGGGTCATCCCAGTTTAGCAAAGTGGGTGGGGATGCGGGTAGTCCGAGTCCATTGACATCTTCGGGCCATGGAGTGAAGATACATCCCTCGGATAAGGAACCAGATTTTTGTGCCAGTCTGTGATCACAAGAATTTGTAGAGATGTACTGCGAGCCACGTCTCGGTAACTTTGTATCAGGTTTATAGAAGCCGGTGAAAAATCGTCCGTCGTGCGAGATGTTTCGAATAGCGCTGACGCACTGAAGCCGATATTGCGATAGTTGAAATACCTCCTTGCCGGAGATATAAGCCAGTTCCGACGAAAACTTGAGTTCTGATACCGAGACCCCCAGGGTGTTCTTTGCTGCAGCTCGTCCAATTGCTTCCCAACCATGATGAAAGGCGAGAGCAAATATTCGGAGAGGATCTTCGGTCATGAGGGGTAAATCCAGAAGCTCTTGGGACATCTGCTTCACAGCGGAATCAACATCGTATTTTTGACCGGCAACTATAACATTTATGATGTCGTCTAGGTTCCCAACGCGAGGCGCGATGCCTGGATAGAAGAAAGGAAGAAAAGCTTGTAATGTTTCGCTATCTTCTGTCAATTCGATGATTGGAAGCTGATTTGTTTTTTGGCTTGCTGAGTTGATGGGTTGTGGAAGAGAGAACATGCTCTCGAAAAAAGAGGAGGAGAGGCTGAGGAGCAATTTCAGGACGTAAAAATCCACGTTATCGGAAGATCTCAAGATTACATCTGACTTTGCAGACGAATGAAAAGGAGGTTGAGCGTCGGTAATGGTTGGGGTCGCCATTTTGTACTAGTAGGAAAATGATCCACTTGCAATGAGGGGATGTTTATAAGGCAAGTAATCTGTTTGATCTAGCAGGCGATTGGCAGTGATGATGGTAGATGAGATAGGTAAGAATCAAGCCCAAAGTCACAGAAGCGTACGGCGGGACATGAGGCAAGTTCCAAAGGACTTGTAAGATTAGGCGCCCAGGAGTCTCTAGAGTCTAGCAGCCTGGGCTAAGTCTAGTTATGTCGCGGCTCGCCTGAAGGAGACGACAACGGTCCTGGAGTCCAGAGGCGCAGAACGTCACAAAACTGTACTCTGTCTCAGTGTTTAGAACGTATACGTAGTGGTCTTTGGGTCCACTTAGCCTCTCATAAGTATTTCCCACGGTTCTTCAAGTCCTACTTACTTCTGGCTGTATGGATAATTCTACCGTCGGCGTCGTCGTTCTTAGCAGGACGATTCTATTTCAATCTTACCCTACACCCTTCTGATGTTCTGTTCCATGTCCATAAATTCTTGTTCTCTCTTCGGCACCGTGTTCACACTTCCAGGCCTTCATTCGCGGAAAGTGTACGACGGCCGACCTCAATTTTTTGATATGATGCCAGATCTTCTTTTGCTATTATCTTGGTGTGATCCCTCGTTGCACGCAATTAGCAACACATTTACCCGACATTCAGATGGTATTGATAGATATGACATGGAGACCATAGAGGCGGTTCCACTGAAGGTCTTTGCGATCGCCATTCGCTATGCTAGTCCTCGGTCGGTATTTCCTTTACATATAGTTCCTCTAACGTCGTAGATCGCTCGCTTGGCTCATTCACTCCCTTGTTCATTTACTTGCCAAAATTCTCCTTGCATACTTCAGTTCATCCACTTTTGTGCTGACTGGTCTCACATCGTCTAGGTTCTATGTCCTTTACTGAAGCTTTGACAAGGGAAAGTTTTTTGTAAAGCATATTTTTGTAAGATTCCCATCTAGTTAGTGTAAGCCCATACATCCCCCACAAGCCGACATTGCATGAATTTGAATAGAAATGGAGTCGCGTCAACAGGTGCACATGATCGTTGAACTGGGACGCCTGGCAGCAAGCACAATAAACGTTGAAACTTTAGGCCTTAGGGCTTACTCAGCCTTGAAGCTTGAGGCTTGAACTGCGAGCGCCTGTGCAGTGAGCACGACAATTACACCTTAGTTCCATCCCTCCTCCAAGTGAAAACAGTCTACTTCAGAGTACTTGAAACTACAGCCCCAAACCCAGGCTCCGTAATGGTCGACTTCCCCCAAGGGGTTGAATGGGACCCCGAAGCATTGACAACTGCAACTGCATTCACCACAGCTTCAGCTCCTTTCGATGATCCAGAGGCCGACGTGATCCTTCGCACAACTGACGGAGTCCACTTTTACATCCATAAACTCCTGCTCTCCTTATCATCGCCGTTCTTCAAGGGTATGTTTACAATACCCGATGATCGGTCCCAGGAAATTTTCGATTCTCGTTCTTGTATCTGCATCAGTGATAATAGCAAAGGTGTTTACCAGCTTTTATCATGGTGTGATCCAAGGGCCCAACCATCGACTGCACTGGACGATCTCCAGTTAGCACTCGAATTAGCTGATAAATATGGCATGGAATGTGTCGTTAAGCGGGTGGAGGCATTGCTTGACTTTTCCAAAAGCCTCTACTCAGTCAAGCAACACGTCCAGCTCTACGCAATAGCAGTTCAATTTCGATTTCGAAACCTGGGAAAATGTGCCGCAAGGCGTATATTGTCTCTTTCCGTAGATGAAATCCCCAAAAGGCCAGAATTCCGAAATATTTCTGGAATAGCCGTACACAATCTTTATCAGTATCACTTTGCGTGCAGACGCCTTGCCCGCAGCGCCCTAATCGAGGGCTGCAAGAGCCTTGGATCCGGCCCGCCGCCGCCGCCAACAGGTTGTATATGTGAGACTAGGTCAATCCCGGGATTTCCGGACATTGCGAACAAACCAAAATTTAAATTATGGTTCTCTGACTACGCAAATCAACTCTCCGACAAATTATATCTCATACCTGTAGGATCCACTGCAAAAGACCCAATACTGGTGGAGAAAGTGATCTCAACAATGATGAGCTGTCCATCCTGTTGTAAGAAAATTGGCGCCTTCAAAAAGATTAGGAACTGGTTGTGTGCAAGTATTGATGCTGAAGTATCCAAGGTAGGAATTGTTTTTGTATGGCTCAGTAAACCAATTCTTATTTCCCAGTACCAGGTAGTCCTTGATATGGATTTCTGATCTTTTATGTAAATTGTAATTACACCTATACGTCACATGGACACAAACACGGTCATGTGATTGATGGGCAAGTTTGTTAGTTGAAACTCTTGTGAACTTGAATTATGGCTGCGATGCTTGAAACCCCCTCACGAATATGGCGGCGTATTGAAGCCATAGAGGACAGGGACATGCCCTCGTTGCCGTCTCTGCCATCCTTTGAAGATTCCGCTGATGCAGAGCTCGAGACCGTCATGCATCATGACTACGATGATCAATTTCAAGAAGATCTCGAGAGTATCTCATCCCGTATCCACTCAACTCCCCCATCTACACACCATACAGTCACATCAACAGCCAAACTTCCTTCAAGCACGTCAAGTACCGCGCGGTTCGCTCATTCTCTTGCTTCACGTTCAAGCAAGTCGTCGGTCGCACTCTCAAATTCTTCCCGTGGCTTGTCAACTAGACGCAGTCAACATGACAGCTTCGAGGTCCCGTCGCTACCTAGAATACAGCCAGCTAACATAACAGGCCATTATCCAGAGGAAGAAGAAGAAGAAAGCAAATCGAGTGTCCCAGATGTATATCTTCCGCCACCAGACGAAGAAGACGATGATGACCTTGATCGCAAAAGCGACTTGTCCATGACAGATGCACTTGAGTCAGTCAGTCGAACAAATTCACCTCCCTTCTCCCCCGAAGCAATGGAACGTCAAGAAACACCCAAGAAGAATTACGATTACTCAGTTAGTCTGAAATCTGAGCCCAAGGTAAGTACAAACTCTCTTTACATGGTATGAAACCAAAACTCATGAAATTGTTTAGGCTTCCCCCTTCGAGAAATACCGTAATGTTGCTCTTCGTAGAACCAATCCGCGTGCTCGTACACCTTCCCTTTCACGAACCTCGTCCTCTCGAACATCTTCACCGACACACTCTACTCCTCAGAGCAACAGATCATTAGCATTACCTCCTTCTCACCCTGGTTCTCCAATATCAGCCATGGTTATCCCCCTTCCACGATCAACCACTGCTTCACCAGCAATTATTGTACACCGACCAGAAGATGACGATACACCTTCACAGGAACATGACTACAGTAATGAAACACACGAAACAGGGCTTCGTTCAATGGACATTACAGATATTCACGTTTCTCCACCCCGGATAGAAGGCGGCGATGATGATTATGGAGAAATTGAGGACCAAGAACAAGATACTGGAAACGAGGAAGGGCGTAAAGACGCCTCGTACGATGAGCGGGAGCCTACTTTTTCCTCCGAGGGAGATGCGACACCTTATCCTTCAGCCAATAGGTCCCTAAGACAAAATGCAAGCACATTTTCTTCTCCAGCGCAATCAGCGGCATTTACTCCAACGCCAGCATTCCCTCGCCCACGCGCCCGATTCGACCTCCCCCCTCCTCCGGGCGACCCCCTCACAACACCAGCTCCAAAATCTCAAGAAGAGCATGCGGACCCCAACAGCGAAGAAGACGAAGACCTACTCACCCCTCATACGCGTCGCCGTTCATTCCTTCTAGATGTCATCAATTCAACCGTGCGACCTCGCATGAAATTCCCTACACCTCATCCACGTAGATTCGGTACACCTAGTATAACGGACTCCACTCCTGGTCCTGTAACTAGTAGTGGCGGGTCAACTTCACCAGGTCCGAGTTTACAGGCTGCTTTTGTGGGTGTTACGCAGAGACGACAGATGATCCCGAGCAGACGGACGTCTCATCCTCTCTCGCAAACGATATCGGCGTCTTCTCCTGGAACGTCCGAATCAGAAGCTTCACCTGTTTCTGGTGGGAATCCTGTACCATGGGCTACCCCTGCTCATTCTTCGCCTTATGACGGTACCGCAGACCGTGCTTCCTTCATATCTACGGCTTCGTCTCATGATTTGACAACACACCACCGTGTTAACACTTCCTTTGATCCTGCTATGGGCTTTGGAGCTGGTGCCCCAGGACATGGGGTGGGCAGATTCAACGCTGCTAAATTGAATAATTACTTGCATGGGTTGAATCGACGACTTCAAGAGGAAAACGAGAATCTCATTGAAAGGTTAAAGAAACTTGAAGATATAAAGAAAGAAGGCGCCTCTAGTGACGCTGTGGAACCCAATAGAAGGCTGAGTGGCGCAAGTCGGAGGGTGAGTTCTGTTGGGAGTTCTCTGGGTAATGTTCAGGAAGACATGGCTGAAGGATGGCTTGAAGAAAAGGCCGAACTAGAGGATATGGTTGAGGAGTTCAAAACTGGATTGACGACTTGTATGGCAGAAAAAGAAGAAGTAGAGAGGACACTTGAGCAGGAGAAGGAAGGTCGAGAGAGGGATAAGGAACGATGGAGGGAGCGCATGGCTGAGGTTGAGCAGGGCGTATCGGGAATTATTGCTGGTCTGGAACAGAAATTACAAGCAGCCGAAAAACAGACAAAGAAGGCTGAAGAAGAAGCGTCGCAGCGGGTTAAGCAGACGGAGAAAGAACTTCTAGAGATTCGTGGGGATAGGGATCTTGCCATGGAACGAGCATCCAAAGCCGAAAGAGTCTTGGAGAATGGGAGGGACCTAGGAGGAGCGCTGAAGGAAGCTAATGAACGTGTTGCGCAAGTTATGAGTGATTTGCGTAATGCGAACGCTCAAGTCAAGGAGCTGGAGGAAGAAGTTATGCGGTCTGATGGTAGAATCGATGACCTCGAGAAAGACCTGAGAGAGGACAAGGATATTATTGCAGCTCTCGAAGATGAGCTCAGCTCCCGTTCTGACGCACTTGCAGCTGATCGTGCCAAGATGAAGCAGCTAGAAGACACGATTCGTAAGCTGGACGATGAATTGGCTTCGACTAAAGCATATATAGATGAGATGGAAGATAATGCTCATGAAACATACGACCGGTTCAGGAAAGTCGAGGGGGAACTTGTGTCGGCTCAGGCGACGATCAAGTCCATGTCCGCTGCCGAACAACAAGCTTCCACAACGTCGAAAGCTCTGGAAGAGGAAGCCGCCAATGCCCGAGAACTTGCTCGTCAGATGGAGGACGCGTTGGAAGAAGCAGAGAAGAAAATGATGCATGATGAAGAATTAGTCGCTGACTTGCAATCCAAACTCACGACACTCGAACGTGAAAGACAACGAGAAGCCGATGTTTCTCGGCCTCCTGTTGAAGCAGGTCCCACTGAAGCGGAACTGCAAGCTATGGAGAACGAGCTTGATGGCGCCAATCGTGAGATTGCAAGGTTAACAACTTTGCTCAGCCAGTCTCCAGCTCGGAAGGCCATAGAGAAGGCTAAAGACATGAAGCTTGAGATGCTGGAGAGAGAGAAGGAAGAGCTGTTAGAGAGAAATAGGGCATTGAGGATGACTTTCAACGACATGAACACACCAAACAAGCTCCTTAATACAAGTGGGATTTCTCCTATCCATCGCCAGGTGCTTTCAATGTCAATTAGAGCGCCGAAGACACCAGGAGGTCCATTACGCGATGTAAGTCGTTTTCCGCATCTTTGGTAAATACTTGTTAAACATTCATATAGATCTCCTGGCTGAACAACTCACCTTCCGATCCCTCGGTATCTCCATTAGTTGCAGAAATTCACCGTCTGCAAGGCGAGCTCGACCGTGCAAATGAGAGCATCGATGACAAGCTTGACAAACTCGAAGATGCTGGCATGGGTGTCGTCGGATTGACAAAGAAACTTGAAGATGCCCGTTCTAAAGTTGTTTCTCTAGAAGATGAAATTGCAAGATTAACGCGAAGGGAAGATCGTCGGATGCGTCGACTGGCTCGGGCCAGATGTCAGAAATGTAGCATCAAGCTTGATTTGCGACATTTGATTCAGCCAGACGAAAGGTGCATAGGTCCTTTTAAAAAGATGACTGTTGATATTTATTAGTCTATTTTACAGTTCCATTGATATCGTTCCAGATCAACTTCCTCACGAACCTCCGACGCCGCCAACAAGGACAAGCGAGGCACTCAAAGCCAATGTGCAATCAATCAATAAGCATCTTGACGAATTGAGGAACCAATGGGAAGAAGAAAAGAAGCAACTACTTGGCGAAAAGGCTGTCCTTGAAGATGCAGCAAACCGTCTTAATGGCCAGGTCAGAAGTTCAAAGAACGAAGCAAGAAAAACTGTAGAAAGCAACCGTGCCAGCGAAAAGTCCAGAGCAAATGCTCAAAGTGTATGTGCCCCTGCTGTTGTCGTCCATACGTTGACTAACGATTATGTAGGAGCTGGAGAAAGCGAAACGTACCATTTCTGTTCTGGAGAAAGAACTGGGCTCAGAGCGTTCTCGTTTGAGGTCCATGATCACTGAGCAAGAACGTATGCAGCGTGAAAAGAAACAAGTACTGACGGACCTGCAAAGGACAGAATCGGTAAGTGTTAATTATGAAAGGTCGTAACAATATTGAGTTGTCCTTTGAAGGACATGGATGACGTGAAAGACCAACTTCAAAGGTTGAAGAAAGAAAATCATGATCTTGAGAAGGAACTCCGAGGTGCGCTATTTGTGATAGTGGTCAACATTTCTCCTGATTTTACTGCAGAGAACGCGAACATCGAGCAGAAGGCTCGTCTCTTGGAGACGCGCGTTGTTGAAAATGCAGAAACTATCGAAAATCTGAGGCAAGAGCGATCTCTTCTAGCGACTGATCACAAAGCTCTGCAATGTCGTTTCGCCGAGATTTCAGAGGTTAGTAAGTTGCAGAGATAGATCGGATTCCCAGCTGACAAGCCCTGTCCTGTAGACAGCCAATAATCTCCGCAACGAATATGTCGCACACTCGCAGTCTCACGATAACCGCCGTCATGAACTCGATCTCCATCGGCTTGAAATTGACGATCTCCGTCGAACCCTTGATAATCGAGCCAATGAGTTACAGCGCGTTGAGAAGGAAAGGGACAAGATCGCTACTGAAAAGAGCGATGTGGGTAGAGCGGTGGCTAGCCTTGAAGCTGATCTTAAACGCGTCAGGCGCGACGCAGAAAGGTTTGGCCAAGATCTCAAGTTTCTTCGGATAGAGAAAGACAAATTGGAAACGAAGAACAAGGACGAGATATCGAAAGCCGAAAGATCGAAAAAACAAGCCCAGACCCAAATCCGATTGCTGAACGAACAACTAGAGACACAACAAGAGAAAACCTTGAAAGCACGGGAAGAAATCAAGAATCACATCTGTGCTGCGTAAGTTTATGGAATTGTTGACCATTAATGCTTCCGGCCTCTGACTATCTTTGAATAGGGATGGACGTCAGGTGTCTAAAATGAAGCTCCAGCACAATAAGGAATGCAAGGGCTTGATCGTCCAGATTCGATATCTGAAAGCCAAATTCATTCGTGAATCGGTCTTCCGGAATGACCTCACGTACCAGAAACAATATCTCTTAGTTTTGTTGACGCAGTTTGAGAAGAGGTAAATATTACCCCGTGAATCCTGAAGAAATCATTGTTGACATGTTTGGTTTCAGCGAACGAACAATTTTTGCCTCGATAGCGCGCATAGGCTTCCCTGTATCCCTTCCGCCACCACGGAGGAAAGCTCGTAAATTAAAGAGTGTGGCTTTAATGGTCGTCTTTCTCTCACGCACAAAGTAAGCGCAAACCCTCCGAGTTCACGTATCAAACTGAATTTACCATCATCCAATAGGCGATCGAGTATGACCTGGAAAGAGCACAGTTCCTCGAAGCAAGCCGTGGCCGCTGCACTCGAAGACGTTCGACGAAAACGAGTCTTGCCTGTATGATCTTATTCGGTCCTTTCTCTCTTTGCTTTCTTGCCACTTGTAACATCTTGCATTATGTGTATCCCTAGCTAGCTCATTGAATTGTTCGTTACTCATTACGCACCTCCACGCCCATTGTAACTCGTTTGGCCACAGAGGAGATATACATTCGTTATTTTATTATTATTCTGTTGTCGTTTGTCTATTTTTTGGTTTTTATGGCGGGCCTGTTTTTTTCGCCTGTGTAACGATACGAAAGGCACCTTTACCGAACATATATGAAAAGCCACTCCATATAGTGGTTGTGGCAACTAGCCATCTGTTGGTCAAGGTCAATAAAACTTTCTTGAACAATGAATGGAAACATACTGTAAGCTTTGCAACGGAAGTCCGAGTTCAAATGGAAGAATTGGGCTGATTGTTGTCGTTCCCATCAGAAGAAGTTGGAGTGCCGTGTTGACCTTGTTACTAAGTTCAGAGGGGTTGAAGTCATGACCTTCAGAGACAAGAACGGACTTTGCTTATAGTTGTCGGCTGTACTTCTGCTGAAGGTAATGAGAAATCCCAATACCGTGAAAAGGTTTTCTGTCATAGATAGAGTCAATGATCGAATATAAATTATCGCAGGTACAACAGGGACGACGTACAGGATGGGGTAAAGTCGAATACCTAATGTAAAATGCTGAAAGAATTAACAACAAGTCACGTCCTAGAATAATTATAGCCAGAGGAACTTGGAAGGTTCCACATACAAATCAGCTGGACATCTTATTAAAAGTCGTGTGACTTACGAGGGATCAATTCTTGCATGGTCAAAGTTATGGTTAATGTCGTCATCAGAGCTTTATCTGCTGCAGGGTCGAGGATAGTACCAAGGACAGAGGACATATTGTACCGACGTGCCAAATAACCGTCGAGCTTCGCAGACAAAGAAAACATAAGGATCCTTAAAAAATAATTTCAAGGACAACAGAATCACACCAACCAAGTCTGTCAAACCCGCGTAGACCAACAATCCAGTCGCAAGATGATAATTCCCATCCAGAATAGACCATCCGAGAATAGGACAAGAGAATATTCTTGATAAAGTAAGAAGATTCGGCAACGTATAGATATTTTCTTTAATTGTTGGTTTGCTGGTGTCCGAAGAAGGCTGGGGAAGGCATTGGCGTGAGGTAGTGGTGAATTGTTTCCATGAGTTCTTTGTGTGTATATTGGTGTATATTGGCCATGGTCGAGTACGGAGATGGATTCGAGATAAAGTTCTGGATAGAGGAAGAGGATGCAATTTGAATAATTGAATGGAACAAGTGATGACTGTCATGGAGCATCTATTCCGTGAGAATTTTATTCCAATGGACGCGACAGTCGATTCGACGAGCACACAACAATATTTGTAGAAACTGTGATCAGTAATGAACTGTTTATTTTATGTAATACCCGCAACGTTGGCGCGTAACGGCTTGGAATCGAGAATCTACAGCTGGTAACGGAACTTGGGGTGAAGATATCCCAACTGACTGATATCATCTGACGTCTTCCCTTCTAACCGATAATCTCGTTCTCCACGATCTCGCTTTCTATTCTCCCAACGAACATACAACCCACCAATGATAACGAGGAGGCAGGAAGCACAGCCTGTGCCCAGATTGAGACTGTTGCCTTTGTGATAATTTGGGGAGTCACTGGGAAGATAAGTCCATACACTGTAAGGCGGTTATTAGTACATCAAGCTATTTATCTCTCGTGAAAGAAAAAAAAAAGTAAACTTGCGCTATGATAGCACCAAACTGGCCAACACCTAGATAGGACACATAAGGAAGGTCCATAAAATGGTAGGAATGAGATGCAAGGATTTACCAGTTATCAAGGCTGTTGTTACGGCACGCATAGTGTCGGGTGCCGAGTTATCAGTAAGCCACGCAGCCAACTGGCATTAGATTCAGTACTTGACTTGGTTTGGAAAGAGGCATTTATCCTTACCATAGGTCCGGTTGGAGCCCCTCCAGCGAGGGAAAGAAAACAAGCTGCATAACTACAGTGATAACATCATCAGTAGGACAAACAGCGGACCCATTACAACCCGTAGATTCATACCGTGCATGAGGATTCGTTGTCGAGATTGCGATGGCGTACCCGATGATCAAAAGCAACAGTGAAGAAGCGATTGGAAGGCACCGTTGCTTGGTCCGATAGCTTATGTACGCAAAAAATAAAGAACTGACAGAGCTGACCAGGTACGGTGGGACAGTTCGCAGTTGTGATTCAACAACCGCTGAGATAGATGTTAATCATGCAGAATTGGAAAAAAGGAAGTAGTGTGGTGTACGAACTGAAGTTTCCCACTGTAATTGATACACTGCATAAAAAAATGACGTCTAAAGCATATTCATGAACAATGACGCACGGTGACTAATCACGGTTGGTAAGAACAAGCTTAACCCTTGGAAGGATATGTTGATCATGGCATAACTCATGGTACAAAGAACCATCTAAGTCAAAAAAAAAGGCAAGTAGGGGCCAAACGGTCATGATATGATAGAATACCAACATTGACATTGCGGAATGACCGCCATACCAGTTTGAGACTCGTTGGTTCTTTCCGACCACCAGTTTTCACGGCCTGATCAGCATCAATGCGAGCAATAGCAATTTTCCGTTCTTCTTCGTTGAGCATTCTCGTAGTACTTGGATCTCCTGGCATGAAGAAGAGTAGAAATATGCCAAAGCCTGTTGTTATAATCCCTGTAAATGTAAAAAATCAGAATACTTGTAAGGAGACACTGCCAGTGCACATGCCCTCGATGAGAAAAATCTGATCAAAGGTGTTAGTTTGAGGATGTAGCAATTTATCTAGAGACTTACCTTCCTCCATCGTACAACTTCACCAAAATCAGAGACTCTTGAGAGGCCAGAAGCAAGTAAGCCTCCAACTGGCATTTATTTCAGTGAGCATAGCTTGGGAAAAAACACGGGCACGTACATGCACCCGCAAGAGATGGAGCGAGGCCGAAGAAGACGCCAATTCTGAGAACCAATTCGTGGCGGCGGTAATACTTTACTAACAAGGTCAGTAATAAAGACTCCGACTTGGCTTGAGTTACATACCCTAGCCAAGCAGTATACTAGACCAGGCTATATGACAGAACAGTCAACAGTACTTGTGAATACATAATCGAAAGGTTTTCCGCGACTGAACATACCAGCGTTCCCCCCTCTGCTAGCCCCAAAAACACTCTCGTGGCGAGCAAAGCGCCATACGATTTCGCAAATGCCGATCCCATGGCCACAATCCCGAAGCTGGTTACCAGGAAAGCTATCCAGATGGATCCTAAGTGCTTCAAGGCAAGATTTGATGGCAGTTCAGCAACGATGAACTAATAAGATGTCTTGGTGAGTGGGTACCTAACTTAATGAGAGAATTATGCGAACCGATAGATAGAATACAGTGAGGGCAATATTGAAGTCTAACCCTTGCATACCTAGATCCTTTTCGAGTCCTAAGGGCATATTGTTATGTGATTAAATTAATGACATTAATACAAGGGATTAAAGACCTGCGATCCGAGCGTTGCCTGTGTTCCGTGAAAATCAGCCATGATATGAACAGACAAGACCGATAGTTATATCATACCTATGGCCGTCCTGAACATTGGCAAAAAAACTGATGAGTGGTATATGTAGATAATTTCAAATTGAGTACCTGTCGATGAAGTTGCAGCAATCTTGTAATTGTACAGGTCAGACGTATGTCTCTGAACATCTGAGGACTTTTACACTGACAGATCAACGTGAACAAAGGTAAGAGAATGAGATCCAGCTTTCTGAGGAGCCTTCTTTCCGCCTGGGGGTCAATTTCTAGATTCAACTGATCATAACTGGCAGAGTCGTCTTTGGATATGATCTCGATAGCATTAGTTTTCGTGAGTTCCTTCCCGAGCCCCTTCTCTGGTCCTTGTTCGCTGTCCATGAGGAAAAACCGGTCAGAGGGTGGGTGAGGAATAGGTAGCTAGCCAGCCTACTTTTATATTAACGTGCACTCGGTGTCACGTCGACCTATCGGTAAAAATCTCCGTAATCGCACTAACACAAGCGTTTGTCGAAGTCGGACGCGACTTGATCTGGATAGATTACTAGCAAATTACTAGATTGCTATCGTGGGATTTTCGGTTCCGGGTAGAAGGTTACTTCTCTTTTCGTTATGAATTATTTCTTGCTAAACGTTTAACGTTTAACTACTAAAGTGTCAGATAAATTCTATTATGAAACCCCTTTTCTCCGAGAAACTTGGTACAAGCCACATCGTACGGAGGCCTCGAGGAGGGCCGAAACTTTCTTGAAACCCTCATTTGAAAGTAATTTAGGGGTTTCTCTAGAGACCCCCTAGAAAACCCCCTTTCTCTCAGAAAGGATAGTTTCATCCGATCCGTAGTAACTCCAAAGCCTCGATCGAAAGAAACGACTGGGTGGTCGGATTCGGTCAACGGCAAAGGCTTGTGTCGTGACCAGATGATTCAAATCGCTTCTCCAGATATATGTACGGGTCCCGGGAGAACTTGGACAAGTCCGAATTCCAAGGGGTCGAAGTAGTGATGGGTCAGCGACCAAACGACTGTAACTGCTCCGAGTCCCACGCATACCTAAGTCGCTGATGAAATTGACGGCAAGGCGGCGATGTTATGTGAATGTACTCTGGTGGTGAGCTACTAGATAGTAGGCTTAGTGGCTATATTTAAGTTGACTTACTTGTGGTTAGTTCTTCACGCGTTTGACGGGGCTCAGACAAACACGAATATTACCTTTTGTTATCGTCTCGAGGTCCTCTCAGAAAACTTAACAAAGGGCAGGGTCAATTTCTACATTAATATCTTCATCTCCTGGGGAATCCAAATCAAGGAGCTCGTAGAGCTTCAATTCTTCCACCACAGTTTGGCATGTTGATTAATAAAAACCTTGTAATTGCCTCAAATGACTGATCAAAAATGGCCACTAATTCCTTCTGTTATATAATTTATACATCATACAACAATACTTGCTATGCTTGATTAATAAATGCTGGTTCTATAAATTTTGATTTGTTCTATAAAACTTGATTCTTCGTCTAGACTCCGAGACGTGCCACGTTTATGTGAATAACATTGAGAGTTACGCACAGTTACGCACGCTCCATATTGATTCCGCCATCTCCGATGAACGGACAACCTTGAAACCTGCCGACTATTTCTTGTGCGTCTTAGATAAGGATGGCGTCGATCCGATCTTCTAAGCAGCGTTTACAGAATACTTTTGCTTTGTCGTGGCCCGTGGGTCTCTCTTGTGCTGAATAGGGTGCCTTCTGTGAGAACTTTGGTGATGTTCACCGTTGGCGATTCAATTAACGTGTTAATTTTGAGCCTAGCAATCTTCAAGTTGTTCTTGTTGCGCTTGTGTGGTCTATTTTCAGTGCTATGGCATCATTGTAGACTCAAAATAAGTAACTTGGAACAGCTCTTGGAACTCGAGGTTCATAACTCTTGTGGTGCGATAAAATGGGAAAAACAGGGGGGGTCTGCCACCTCATATGGCCGTATACTTCAATGGCCCACGGACAACCTCGAATTTGGTCTGTTTCTTAATAAACTATTTTATCTCAACTTCTACTAAGTTCTCGTATATTGGGGGGAGTCCAGTATCGGTATCGCGAGTTACCAAAGCAGAGTTTCGAAGAACTTGGAAGGAGATGATTACATTGCGATATCTTAATGCATGTCCTACCGATGTCATCCGATGATTTATCAATCGGTCCTGGAGATTCATGAGTGCAGCATACAGAAAGGGGCTTGCTGGTCAGGAAACAAAAAGCATTGGCAGGTTTCTGATGTCGATACATACTGCTCTGAAAATACAAACCTTTTACAGCTAGATGCAAAACCCTAGGTGCATTCACAGATTCCGCTTAAACAGCTGCATTTGGTGCAAGCCGCTCCTACCAATGTCCTTTTTTGGTATTCCATGTAGAGCAGCTGGAGCAACGGCCCCACTGTAATAGAGGGTCCGAGGGTTCATGATTGCGCAATTCAATCTTCTCACCGAAGAACCTTACATAGATTCCGAAACAGCACCTTATGCTGCGCACTTCCCTCTTTTCTTAGTTCTATGTAATGCGCACCGGAATCAAGCTTTTCTATTAATCATTTTATTACTTTCTTTCAATCCGGACAATATTGGTGCAATGTCGCAATCGGGCCTTTCATCTTCAAGAACGAGATTCGTGATTCTGTACGGCTATCGTAGCTGAGTATCGTTGCACCCCTGCCCATCACTTTTAACCCGCCAGACATCATTTACAGCCACTCGAGCCCAGGCCCACAACCCTTTTTTTTTTTCATGCAAAGCAACCCTCTTGAGGCCTGTTGTCGGGAAACGCAACCCTCACCTGATCTCTGCACCCTCGGATATTGTATAGCGACGTCAAATTGACTTGGCTACTGCACTTGCGAGGCATAACGAGTTTACGGGTTTGGGTACTAGACGCCATTCGCCTCTTTTCCACAAATCTGCTCAGAAGGCGGTGGAGTACCCCATATTTTAATCTCAACCTCTCGTATTGGGGGTGGGTCAAGTATCGTTATCGCGAGTTACCAAAGCAGAATTCCGCAGAACTCGGAAGGAGATGATCGCATTGCGATATCTTAATGCATGTCCTACCGATGTCATCAGATGATTTATCAACCGGTCCTGGGTGCATACAGAAAGGGGCTTACTGGTAACGCTGCCACATTGGCTGTCAGGAAACAAAAAACATCGGCAGGTTTCTAACACAGCAATTAACTCGATACATACCGCTCTGAACCCTATCTAGCATACAAACCTTTGGCCAAAAAAAATTAAGCACTATAAAATGTCTCCGGAGAGAAACTGTGGGTTGTATTTCGACCCGCTGAAATCGCTTGTCACAACAAAGTCCCGATCACGAGATTCATGTTGTTATCGCTAAGCCAAAAGTAGTGCCAGACCATATTTGGTAATATCACATCACCTAACACATAATGGTAGTATCAATGATCGTTTTGCTCCTTCAAAATTGAGACAGTGAGATGAAACTATCAGAAGAACTACAATATGATATTTTAAATGATAATAGACGTACCCATCCATCACAGCCTATCACAGCCCGTTGCGCACATTGCAACACTATCTCCGGAGGCGCAGGTACACTGATGGTGAATTGAGACCGGTTCGAGCTGGTTTATCACAATCAAGGGCCTTCAGGAGGCTGAGGTTGTTCTTCAGCCTGATGCACAGCCGTAACTAATCATGAGTTAGGAACTCACTTCCTTCGTATGGCTGTGAGGAGTTTGATTCATCGCCCTGTGAATGTTCATCGTTATTACTGTCAATCTCAATTTTTGAATTATTTACCATCACCCTCGATGTCTGATGGCCGATTTCCATCAGAGTCGAAATCTTTTGAAGTTTTGTAAGCTTTTCTGACTGTTATTCAACGAAGATGACCCGGGGTAGGAAATCCCGGGACCTGGCCTATTTGTAAAATTGTATGAGCTAGAAGTAAAGGACAGGTTCTCACGATAGCAATAAAAATAGAAGGATGCTAAGATGCCAGTCGTGTCGTGTGTAACAATCCCCTCTTTCTCAACAACACCACAATGTCAGTCTCGGATTCTGCCAGCACCCGAAGCTCGTTACGCGCAAGTACATTCCTCAACCGTCCTCATTTCGCGCCAATGGGTCCCAGAGTGCGAAAGAGCAGGTCAAATCTTCTAGACACACAAAGCCAAGTAACATCTACACTTGATTTGCAAGAATTCGGTGGTTTAAGTGCTCCGTCACGTCCTACTTCCATGACGCCTTCATCACCCTCCTCGAGCTCATTTTTATCCGACCGTATGTCCCTTCCAGCTGTATCAGAAGAACCAAAGACACCAGACGCCGTTCCTATTTATGAAGAGGAGACTTGCTCTATTACAACCAATAACTCGAATCGAGATTCTTCGGCCAGAGTAGTTTCAGTCGCCCTGACGCCGCCCATTTTAGTGGTCCCTCCAGGGATCAAATTTGAATCCACCCCCGTACCTTGGAAAGCTCTTCCGCTAGAGGCCGCACAATGTAGGGATTTGTAAACGACCATTTATTGACCTGTCTTACGACGCTAAACAGGGACATTTGACTCACAAGAGCTACAAAGCATTGTTGCTCGCGCCATTCAGTCATCTGATGCTTTCATCCGTTTATTGACATTGGAGAATATTGACAGCGTATTACCTGCTGAATTGGAACGACTGGATACTTTGAAAGCTGTGACGCAATCAAAATATCGCTTCCTCATCCACAGGAGAACAATGTTATTCCAGGCTCTAAATTCCAGCTTGGTCGGTGCTAATTATAAAGATGAAGAAGGTGGCGTGACCGTCGGGAAACTCGCTTCTCAACTGGCGCAGACAATAGCAGAATGCGACCAACTATCAGGAGAACTGTTGTCCATATCTGACCAAACGGCTCAAATTAATAAGTTAATGGATACACATTATGGGAGCGCCTTCGCTATTGCACTACGTAAAGTACGTATTCAGCTTCAATTGAAATTCTTGACTAACTTACGACCGTTGCGTTAGCTTCATGGGAGTCTTACACGTCGAATGGCAGACCTGGCAGAAGCAAAGGGAAAAATAGCGCAACTCGAAATTGATGTCAAAGAAGCGTTGAAGGAAAATGAAAAGTTGGCCAAAGAACTCGACGACTATGAAACTGAATTAACAGCAGACGATGTGGCTGGGGCTGTCATTGAAGTTGCAGAACTCGTCCCTATCCAATCATCATCACCTACTCAAAGCCGACGTCCTTCGACACCAATGTCTCCGACATTGTTGTCTATCACTGCACCAGCAAGTCCTGCGGCACACCGATCTTCCTTTGGATCTCAAGTTGTAGAACTCGTCCCTGTCCAATCATCATCACCTACTCAAAGTCGACGTTCCTCGACACCAATGTCTCCGACATTGTTGTCCATCACTGCACCAGCAAGTCCTGCGGCACACCGATCTTCTTTTGGATCTCAAGTTGTAGAACTCATTCCTAAACAACCATTATCACCTACTCAGAATCGACGTTCCTCGACGCAAATATCCCCGACGTTATCCATTACTGCACCGTCAAGTCCTATGGGATCTTCCTTTGGATCTCAAGTTGCAGAAGTCGTCCCTGTGCAACCATCATCACCTACTCAGAGTCGACGTCCCTCGACACCAAAGTCTCCGACGTTGTTGTCTATCACTGCACCACCAAGTCCTGCGGCACACCGATCTTCTTTTGGATCTCAAGTTGCAGAATTCGTCCCTAACCAACCATCATCACCCACTCAAAGTCGACGTTTCTCTACGCCAAAGTCTCCGACGTTGTTGTCTATTACTGCACTAGCAAGTCCTGTGGGATCATCTTTTGGATCTCAAGTTGCAGAAATCGTCCCTATCCAACCAGCATTACCTACTCACAGTCGACATTCCTCGACGCCAAAGTCTCCGACGTTGTTGTCTATTACTACACCAGCAAGTCCTGTGGGATCATCTTTTGGATCTCAAGTTGCAGAAATCGTCCCTATCCAACTAGCATTACCTACTCACAGTCGACGTTCCTCGACGCCAAAGTCTCCGACGTTATTGTCTATTACTGTACCAGCAAATCCTGCGGCACACCGACCTTCTTTTGGATCTCAGCTTGCCTCCCCACCTCCAGTCATACATCTTAAAGAAAAAGAAAACGAAGCTGAAGATGTTCCTGATACCGTGAGCATTCGGAGCGCTCACAGTATGCAAAGTGCACGGGGAGGAAACTTTAGCCGTACATCCTCGGTCCAGGCTGCAAAGAGAAGAAGTCGTAGAGTGTCTCAAAGCAGTCTACGGTTGAGCATTCGGCATTCAAGGAAACAAAGCAGTATTAGTATGAAGCCACAACAAGAAGAACAGCCTCAGGTTCCAGAGGTTCCTCTACACTTCACCGACAATGCCATGCCACCAATGACCCCCTACGCCTCATCGACGCTGCTACTTCTTGACCACCAGAACCCACCATTACGTCGTCAGGGTAGTTTAGACACAGTTTGCACTTCACTTTGTCCACCTACATCAGCAGCTACACTGGCGTTCCAAGGCCGCTCTGCTGATGATATGTACCTGCGATCCTACAACGCAAATTCCTCAGAAATCCAGCTTGTTCCACGGTCTCCAGTTTATAACTTTACTACACCCAAGAACGAGACACCCGACCTCATTGGTCACTTTCCTTCGAGGAATAATGGTCTGTATCTTGCATACTTTTTTTGTTTGTTGATAACCTCGCTAACTGACTAATTGAATCACAGTTATCAACAATGCAGCCACATCCAAAACCATACCATCCATGTGGATGAACGTTGATGCTGTTAAATCTCCACTTGTACTTCCATCCTCATCCCGATCAACACCACAAATGCCTACCCAATCGGGGCTTCTATCGCAAACACCAGAACCTGTTCTCATGCATTCAAAAACTATGAAAAATACGTACAGCAGACTCAAGACATTAACGAAACGATATTCGGCGACTTTACCGATTTTTAATACTAAATCTTCTCAAGCGATCGGACCTGCGTCTCGTTCTAGGAGCGATTGATTGGTTGGTCTGGCTAACTTGCTTTTTTTTAAATATATATAGACTAAGCTACTGCATCCAAAATCCAAATCATCATTCACCCAATCATTTCTCACCACAACCGCATACCCATGGAAATATTTATCAAAATCGTCGCCGACGGGAGCATAATCCATCGTGAAATACATCTCCACACATGTCGTCGACCACTTGTTTTGAGCATTGGATAACAGCATACTCGTGACGGATGGAGGCCTGCCATTCTTACCTCGATGTTAGCTAGTCGTCAAATAGCTTCAAAATTCGGTTTAGCCGGCAAAATAGGTTCATCTGCACTCCCAGAACCACCACACACCACTCTATTTGTACCATACTTATGCTCAGAACACACTGTTCCTCACGCTCTCTAATTATATTTCGTTCATTTTCCGTCTTGTACCATCGACGGTTTTACCGTTGTTCCCTCCCTCGCTTTGATAGTCGAAACTAGTTATATATACTTACACTCCTATCTGTAATCTAGACACAGTTGCTCTTCCTGTAGTGCTCTCCTTTTCATTATTACTCATATATGCAGAAACATGGTAATATCATTACGTTTAGACTGGGAACTCTTTCAGTCAGATGATCGCTACAAACCAATTGCAATAAAGTACAACAAGAAACTTAAATACTATCCTAACTACATGCACCTAACCCTTCCATTCTGCCAGCTTAATAGCACCAGCATTGTTGATGACAGTGAACTTTGCACCATCCTTTCCGATTTGTGTGGCACTTGCTACATCTGGAAGACCTTGCGAGCCTAATCTACCAGCAGTAGATATAGCTTGTCCCAGTACAGAAATCTAGTTCCAAAAAGAAAGCCATAAATGAAAAGGCAGGGAACAGTAAAAGGTAGAAACCCAAGTACCTGAATTTCAAAGGAATTGGAGAGATAGGACAGCAGAGATGTTACTTTGCTGTGAGGAAGGGGTAAGGTTAATTAGTGTGAGTAAATGATGATTTTTTTCGTTTGCATTTTACTTACCCGAGCACAGTTTCTCCTATTCGAGGTTCCCGTCGGTTAACACCAGTGAAAAGGCTGGGTCGAAAGATGATGGTATCTGAGTAGCCTATGCCCGCTAGAGCCTCCTCTGTAAGCCCTTTACTCCTAGCAATCAGAAACACAAACGGGTAAGTAAATGAGTACAGAGAGGGACGGGTGTACAACGGACTTGAGATACAGAAAAGGTGTATTTGGATTTGCGCCACCTGACTGTTTGGGAAGAAAGTGAGCGTGTGTATGTGGAATAATAACGAGATGATGGGTTACAGAGAGATAGACAAGGCGTTGGGTTGCTAATTCCGCGCTCCTTGCTTCCTTCGCGGTGTTAATAACGTATCTGAGGGCCAATATCAGTGAATGAAAACAAAATATGGGCACGACTTCGGACTGACTCTCGATCAATCTTCTCAAATGCTTCGGTACTAACAGCATCGGCTTTAGTCGTTCCTAGACTATAATTCATAGAAAGAGCAACAAGTCAATACGGCTACACCAAACTCTTCTCTCTGAAAAAATAATAATACACGTACGTGATAAAAACAACATCCCATTTTCCCTGTTTCAACCCAGATTCTTGGATCTTCTCAAAGTCGATGACTTTCTGTTCTAATTTATCTTTACCAGCCGTTATGTCCCTGGGCGATGTCACTCTACGACCGTATTCTCCTACACGCGTGAAATGAGGTGAGGCGAGGAGAGATTGTAGGAGGTGACGGCCCGTCTGGCCCGTTGCCCCGACAATGAGTGCGCTTCTAGGAGACAATGCTAAAAAAAAAAGGTGAATAAAAGGTGAGGAGGAACGCGGCTTGGCTTTATGTACCTGACATTTGGATATAGAGTCAAAGATTTAACAGAGTTGTGTTTAAATATACTGTCTTGAATGACGTAGAGCGTCGGCTCGGCTTGCGTATGCAAATCGGAAAATCGAGGTTCTCCGCGACACCTCATTCTACGGCTGGTTACGAGTCTATGCAAATCCCAGGCATGTGAAAGACTGCACTTCTCGAGCTTGAAAGCTTTATGTAAATGGTACAAAATTAAATCATTGGTCAGTTTTCTTGACGTTGTGAATGCGCAAGTAGGGCATCACTGATTCACTCACATAACATTCACTTTTTACTAGTATGCATAGTTACACTAGTCTCCCCGGCAAACATCGATACTATTTCAAACCGCTGTCCATGACGATGCATATTTCGTGGTTCGAAGTTCTTGCTTAAGCTTACAGTAATAATTCCGTGAACGCGATTTTTTTCTCGGGGGTCACGTGAATATTCCCATTCCTGAAATACATGCTGTTCCCATTCTGTTCCAACCGTCCGTGAGTTTCACCAACTTCCCAGAACAAGTTTTCCATAATCATGTGGCATAATATGGTCTGATATTTGTCCCCCCCAAAAAAAATAAACAGTACTCATAGTCTCATACACTGTACCCAAATGCAACACACTGCTGCAAGTACTGATATGCTTTTTCTGATTTTTCTGACACTCCTCTTCATTATTACTCATATATGCAGAAACATGGTAATATCATTGCTTCTAGACTTGAAAGATGATCACTATACAAACCAATTGCAACAAGAAACTTGGATACCATCCTAACTACATGCACCTAATCCTTCCATTCTGCCAGCTTCATAGCACCAGCATTGTTGATGACAGTGAACTTTGCACCATCCTTTCCAATTTGTGTGGCACCTGCTATGTCTGGAAGACCTTGTGAGCCTAATCTACCAGCAGTAGATATAGCTTGTCCCAGTGCAGAAATCTAGTCCCAAAAAAACAAAAAAAGAACACCATAAATGAAAAGGCAGGGAACAATAAAATAAAGTACCTGAATTTCAAGAGAATTGGAGAAATGGGATAGCAGAGATGTTACTTTGCTGTGAGGAAGGGGTAAGGTTAATTGGTGTGAGTAAATGACGACTTTTTGTTTGCTTACCCGAACACAGTTTCTCCTATTCGAAGTTCTGGTCGGTTAACACCAGCTAAAAGGCCAGGTCGAAAGATGATGGTGTCTGAGTAGCCTATGCTCGCTAGGGCCTCTTCTGTAAGCCCTTTACTCCTAGTAATCAGAAGCACAAAGGGTAAGTGAATGAGTACAGAGAGGGACGGATGTACAACGGACTTGGGATACAGAAACGGTGAATTAGGGTTTGCACCACCTGACTGTTTGGGGAAGGAGGTGAGCGTGTGTATGTGGAATAATAACGAGATAATTGGTTACAGAGAGATAGACAAGGCGTTGGGTTGCTAATTCCGCGTTCCTTGCTTCCTTCGCGGTGTTAACAACGTATCTGAGGCCAATATCAGTGAATGAAACAACATATGTGCACGACTCGGACTGACTCTCGATCAATCTTCTCAAACGCTTCGGTACTACCAGCATCGGCTTTAGTTGTTCCTAGACTATAATTCATAAAAAGAGCATCAAGTCAATACACCAAACTCTGAAATGATAATAATACACATACGTGATAAAAACAACGTCCCATTTCCCCTGTTTCAACCCAGATTCTTGGATCTTCTCAAAGTCGATGACTTTCTGTTCTAATTTATCTTTACCAGCCGTTATGTCGTTGGGCGATGTCACTCTACGACCGTATTCTCCTACACGTGTGAAATGAGGTGAGGCGAGGAGAGATTGTAGGAGGTGACGGCCAGTCTGCCCTGTTGCCCCGACGATGAGTGCGCTTCTGGGAGATAATGCTAAAAGATTTTGGTAAACAAAAAGTAAGGAGGAATGTGGTTTGGCTTTATGTACCTGACATTTGGATATAGAGTCAAAGATTTAGCAGAGTGGGTGTTTTAAATACAACTCGTGTCTTGAATGACGTAGAGCGTCGGCTCGGCTTGCGTATGCAAATCTCGTTTATGAAAGGGGGCATCACTCACACATATGCATAGTTACGCTACTCTTCCTGAGGCAGATGATACTATTTCATAGCTCAAAGTTCTTGTTTAAGCGCGCATGTGCATTTCACTAGAAATGTGTGCATTAATCGGAGTGGTAAGAATCTAGGCACGAAAGTTCAAACTTCAGTGTAAAAAGAAATTTTATATCTCATCTTATACTAGTACTGGTCTTGCCTTCATTCCGTCGGTTCAACCTGATATACAGTTGTGCCCATAATAAATGGGAGTGCGAATTTGACCACCGAGTCCAGACGTTGAACGTTGAACTCTTGTAATAATTTTACTTTTACTTTTATCAATTGGAAACAGCGAAGCGACTATACACAACTAGACCTGGCGTCCCCCGGAATCATCAGACGATTCTTCCGCGGGGGGGAGGGGGTTTAACAGAAGATTGAGCCGCTACGATGTGAGTAGTCAGTCCATCCATGATTCAGATCTCTTATTATACTAAGGCCTAGTAAGTTGTACCTAGTGAATTTTGCAAACATACAAACACGACGTCCTCTACATACAAATCACAGTATTACAACAACAAAGAACGCCGAACCAAACCACCAGGAATCACCGAGGTGCCAACTCATCTTCCTCGTCATCTCCAAGAACATAATTTTGCATTCCATTATTTCCTGAAGGCACCCGGCTGTACCACTGCGTTCCGCCTCTAGGCGTGATCATTTCGATATTGGAATTGTCGATGACTTTGATGGTTTTCGAAGTTGCATTACGGCCTGTGGTCGCGTACGTATTAATGAGGACAACAATGAATGAATATAGGATGAAAGTGAAGCTATTGTTGTCGTGGGTTCGGATTAGGGGTGAGATGTCAGTGTTGATTGAATGAAATAGAGAAAAGGTTCACCTGAATCCGATTAGTATGTATGTGACATGATCCATTCCGTTGTTGTGGACATATTCAAGTTCTTCATCTGTCGCTGATATAAATAGCAGGCTAGAGAGCGAGGCTCAAGGTTAAGCAGGGCTGTCCTGCAGATAGCTCAATCGACCTACCCTGCCGCAACAAGAAGCTAGAAATTAGAAGAGTAAGCATGGTTATCCGAGTCAACGAAACTAACGTGTACTCACAAAAGGTGGAAGATGGCGGAAGGCTCTGGCAGCCGCCACTTTCCCTGAACTCGAATAACTGTCAGCCAAGGTATGCTCGCTCTGACTGCTGTCGTCCGGCGGACCCTCGGAAGAATACGATGGCACGAAGAAGCAAATCTCAATTATCCGCGTGAGACCAGCGAGCATGAGTGTATATCCGAATATTGCGTGAACCTGCAAAAAGGACACGTCAAGATAAGGAGGTTGGCTAGAAAGAAAGGAAGTACTTTGGTTGAGAGCATGAGTGCTTGGGCGTGTTCTGACATGGCCCATCCTGTTAGAAAAATTCTAAAAGTGCGTGAGCCGGTGATCTTCCCCAGAGGAGGGGAAAATTTCTGACATTACTCCCGGAACGACATTGCGCTATTCATTGTAATCAGAAACGTTGGATGATATATAATAGAAAGCTTGCCTGATTATTTCGTGATAGATAAATTCCAAGCATCCCTCCAGTCCACCCTGTAAAGCTCTCTTCAATCAAAACCGTCGTATGGAAATGGAAAAAGGACCCGTACAAAGAACTCCTAGGATCCTGAGACAATAGTCAGTTCGAGGATCGATATATACTAAGTAAATGTCTAATACGAACGTATGCTGCATATCTTCTACAGACCATGTGTTCCCAAAGTGTTCCGTAAAGGTATTTACTGCGACAAGTAGTTGGCGATAAGTCATAGATTTGGGTACGAGAAAGGTTAACGTACCAATTCCCTGAGAATAGGATGGAAGGGTTGACTCATGAGCAGACCAAAATTATTTGGATCAGATGGCATACCCAAAGGGTGATCACCCTTGTCGAGCAGAATGTGAGACAGCAAGAGCTAAACGAAAAAAGCAACACACCAAGAATCCCACCATTCGGGACTTCGTCCACTGCGACGGACCCATGGCTCACCAACCAACAATATGATAGTCATGATCGTGGCGTATGCAATGAAGCCACTGCCCATGATATAATGGGCAAGACACTGAGCTGTTTGAGATTAATATTATAAAAAAAGATATGAAAAATTTAAGGGCGTTGAAGGTGTAGGATTGAAGGAAGGAACTTGCCCAGATTGTCTCCCCGACAATAACCTCTAAACGCTATGATGCCAAATAACATTTGTGTCCAGCCCAATATAGGGTATATCTTGCCAATGATTCCATGAATGATGACGACATACGGACGTAGAGATTTTTCGTGGATGTGTAGTTTCAGGTAAATGCCCAAGGCGAGTTGAGAAACGATTGGGATAAAGAGTATCGAAGCGAATTGTCCGTGAACCGATGAAAGAAATGCGCGGCCTTTGTGCATATGGCCAAGAATGTAGCCGGCGATGGTCAACGCAAATCCTGTAACCTATGCCAAAACGCGTTAGATGGACTTATGATTCAATCCAGCATCTATACCGACTTGCAGTGGTACATGCCATCTACTCCTTGTTAGACCGAGCACCATCCCCATGGGAAAGATAACACCCCAAACCGCCGCTTGAAGGGCTATATGAATCCATAGGATAGCGTCGACGGGTGCGTTTGCCGCTTCTTCTGTGAGAGCATCGCTGTGCGGATGAGCGAGGGTTAGCTGGATAAGAGACAGGCTTAGAATCGTGCCCCAAAGTCCATGCATGCTGATGTTGCAGTGCAAAACAACGGTTTGTCGTGGTCAGGTCTACTAGCAGGATCATGTGACTTGCAAAACTTTCTACAACTACTCCTCAGACGTTTGTGTTATTTAAAACTGGCAGTGCTCTGGTCGATCCAGAATTCTCTGCGGAGGCTTTGTCTCTCTTCCCTGCGGCTTAGATATTTCTCTGCATCTTCACACATGGATTGGTCAACCTCGGTCCTTACACCGCTCTCATCTGATACAGAACCTTCCATCGTTGTCACCTTCAGTGACGCAAAATATATCTTCAATGCAGGCGAGAATCTTAGTAGGAATGCCCTCCAGACCTCTCGAAATTGGAAGAAGGCCCGTGCCGTTTTCTTAACTCAAGCTAAAATTCACAAAATAAGTGGTCTGGGTGGTAAGTTTTCGTCAGATCTCTTCATGAATAAATAAAGAAAGAAACACAGGGCTAATTATGAACGCGGGCGATTCTGGGTCTACAAATGAGCTGGATCTCTTTGGCCCACCTGGAACGGCTCACATTTTGGCAAGCATGCGGACTTACATATACAGGTACGCTCTCATTTGAAGTTATACCAAGCGTTGAACACCAATTCGTCATAGAAATTCCATCAAAATTCGTGCAATGGACATCCCAATTCTGCCTACACCCCCCGAACCTGTTCCTTTCTTTGTTGACAGGAACATCACCGCATATGTAATACCGATCTACTCATCTACAGATCCAGCTCCCGAACCCGAGCAGGTGTTCACACCAGTAGAAATCAGAAAACGAAAACGTTCGCCATCCCCCAATTACGCTCGCAAACGACCGTCTGACGCAACAGATTCGAAGGGTCGTCCTGTCCTTTCTGATAGCATGCAGAGTGTAATCAGAACCCCTAATTTTCGCCCCGAAAATTTAAGGGGCAGGGTCGCATCAGAATGGCGCGAGCTCATTATTCGGACAATGTTTCCCAGCTCAGGTTTACTGGACGCACCGTCTGCTGGTCCAGCTCCCCCAAATACTTATATACCAAAAGATAAAAGGCAAAAGAAAGTACTATTTCGTCCTGCTTTTACTAAAGACCTCAAAATTGGGGAAGGACGTAAGTGATCAAATCTTTCAATTACCACCTTGATATTGACCCTATGGCACCTTTAGCAAGAGAAATTATACAACCTAACATCGGGCCTTTGTCGCCAATCCCAACGCAAACAGCTTATACATCGGAGGCACGAATTTTCCTTTGGGCACCTGATTTTTTTTGGTTTCTGATTAGGAACTTTTCTAGATTAGCGGCTATCAGATGCACAGAGCTCAACTACCTCGCGGATTCCAACTTCAACTCCCACCACTTAATTTCGACGTGCGACCCGTTTCATATGCGTACATTATTGTGGGACCTCGTTTTCGAGGTAAGTTCAATGCGGACAGAGCAACGGAACTGGGCGTCTTCCGAGAAGATCGGGCAAAACTGGCTCGGGGCCAGTCGGTTACTGTAAAAGTGAAAGTGGATGGTAAGATGGTCTCGCGGACTGTACGTCCTGATGAAGTTTTAGCAGAAAGTGATCCACCTGCAGTAGGTTGATCCCCATTCCCTGCTCTTCATCCTACTGATCTGGTATTGTAGGTTGTGATAGTGTTAGATATCCCCTCAACTTTATGTATACCGTCACTACTTTCCTCGTTCAAAAGCTCCGCTTATTACCGAAGATTCTGGTCGGAAGACCATACGTTATTGAGGAAAGAAGATTACACTGTTCGTACTGTATATCACATGTGCGGAGACGGGGTCCTAGAACATGAAGACTACAAAGCTTTCATGAATGGCTTCTCATCAGACACACATGTTTGTGGATCGTTCTTCATGTCTTGGGATTTGCTCAAACCTCCTTTAGCACGTCATCTCTTCAAGGGACCATTGTCCAGACCCAGTAACGTTTACTAGTGCTGCCTACTACCAGCTACGGTTGAATCAACTTGACGAAATTCTGTTCCCACTTCCGAAGTTTTCTTTGGTTCCCAAAAGGGACATGTCCTGTATGTTCCATCAACCCATGCATCCGTACCACCAGTCATTAACGCCCACAGTTTAGCGATTCCTGGACTTCCTGTCAATTGTCTACCCATGGCCACAGGGGTTCATACCGCACTGCGTCCATATACACCTCCGACGATCTCGCCTGAAATTGTAGCGAAGGATAAATTCCATCCTGTCATTAGAGGTGAACAAGCACTGGGAATCTCTCCGGAACTGCAACGACGTATGGAGGCCGTCCGCAGCCGGATATCTCAAGGACTTGAGCAGAAGGAGAACGTCATTGTGCCTGGTGCTGAGGTTGGTATTGTAACTTTGGGTACAGGAGGATCTCTACCTTCTAAATACCGAAACGGTTTGCGATTTCTCAGTTTCTTCTACACGAAATTTGTTAATCAAGTGGTTTATTTTCGCCCAGTATTGTCGACGCTCATCCGGATACCGTTCTGGGGTAACATCCTACTTGATACAGGCGAGGGAACATGGGGCCAGATGGCCCGTCATTTCGGATTGGATAAAGACGCTGAGAATAGTGCTTGGCAGGTTTTGAGAGATTTAAAGTGCATATTCATCAGCCACATGCACGCTGATCATCATATCGGACTTGCACAAATTCTGGCCAAACGACAGCTTGTACGTTACTTCCTCCTTTGAGTGATAATCTCTAAATCTCGATTCCTGGGGTTTCGTTATAGTTGGACCCACCACCAGATGACCCAGTATATGTCGTCTCTGTCCGTGGTTTACATCTGTACATTCGCGAACTATCAGATATTCAAGAATTGGGCCTTGGTAATGCATCCAATGGCGTAGTGTCCGTGATGAGTGAAGCATTGCATTACCAAGAATATGGGCGATATATTGAGGATGGCAAGTGGTCCGTGGGAGGAACAGAGCCTTGGTTGGATTATCAAACGTAAGGAAACTCCGCATATCGTCTCGGCGCCTGATGCAAACTTTTTTATTTTTTTTTGATAGGTCGGAGGATAACGCACGTAATATGTGTCGATCCCTTGGCTTGAGCTCATTCAAGACCGTTGACATGTATCACAAATGTCGATGCTATGGTGTTGTCATTACCCATGAAGATGGCTGGAGTATAGCGTAAGTTTTATTTTCTTTGTTGATCTCCATCCCCTCGCTGGACATGTGAATTTATTGTAGATTTTCTGGTGATACTCAACCAACTCAAAACTTGGTCCGCGCAAGCGGAAAAACTACTGTACTGATCCACGAAGCAACTATGGCTGACGAGGAGCTGGAGTTAGCTCAAATGAAAGCTCATTCCACAGTGGGACAAGCCATCAATGTCGGGAAAGAGTTCGTCCTTCTTAATCCATCCCTTGACCTCATCTGCTGACCTTTTCATTATTATAAAAAATAGAATGTCAGCTCAGCATATCTTGTTGACACATTTCTCTGCAAGATATTCCAAGATGCCTGCAACTGTTTCTGAAAGATCACCATCTGATCCTATCATCGTCCCAGCATTCGATCATCTGGACATGTCAATTGGAACTATGTGGAAGATGAGCCATTATATTCCGGTTTTGGAAACTAATATATCCGAGACCTCTGAAGATGGTGATGAACAGCTTGAGGTTCCTGAGGCTCCTGAAGTGGATATGGATTGGGATCATCAGAACACTTGATCTAAAATATGGAATTTAACTAATAATGGATTGTGTTGTTGATTTTAGGATTAATAGAATCTCCTCTCAGGCTATATTATACATATATACATGTAATGATTGGCAGGTGCGATATAGTACAATGCATGATATGTTGCCAACAAGTAATTGGTTGTATGAAGGAAGTCGAGAAGATCAAGTCGTATATTCTGAGTTGAGGTCACGAGGCTGCATCTCGCTGCTTTTCCAAAAAGCGTACGACGCTCTTGGCCACTTTACTCTCTTTTTCACCTTCCTCTGAATGTCTGCTAACAGCAGCATAGAAAGCGACAAAATCCCGTGCTTGTTCAGCCAATCTGCTGAGTTTCACCTTGTTATCAGTTTTGTTCTTTTGCACACGAGAAGAGGTGGCAGAAGTGGGGAGTGGGAGAGATTCAAGGATCGCTGATTGATTTTCAGGACTGTCAGACATCAGAAGGCCAAATAGAACTGCGAGATGGCCGCGAAGGAAGGATGCATCGGCCTCTATAAGAGCTTCAGCCGCGTCTGCTGGGAGAGAGGATTCTGACGACTCGGTCTTAAAACCTTGAACAATGTAGATGTTGGCAAGGATATCGAGCCCACTAGAGGACGGAGAGCAGGTGCAACGTCGAGCGCATGCGCGTTTCTTGAGTGCACAGGAAGGACTTAGACCTATCGAAGAGGCATGAGCGAAAAGCGTTTAGACAGGACAAGAGAAGTAAAAGACACACGAGTTTCCCGCACAGCTCCCTTCGCTTCTTTAACTACTTGTACAAGGTTCGTCAGAAGTCCAAGGGAGAGGCATAACGTATCCAATGCACGTGTCTCTGCTCGTTCCAGGCTCCTATCATTCCGATCGTCTAAATTCTCTTCCCTCCCTCCCTCAACTTTGACCATATCCCCACGCCCTTGAACCATGCTCTGACTGGCATTGTGAATGATCCTCAGCAGAAAATTCATCGTGTACTCGCACTGCACTACTTTGCATCCCCATAGTTCATCAGCATGGGTGAGGGTGACTAATATTCGCAACGTCCATTCCAAACACTTCTGGATGGCTGCGACTTTTCAGGCGTCAAAGACGATTCAAATGAATCATTAAACAGACTTACTTCGTTTTGAATCCTCTTGGGTCTGAAGTTCCAGCTCTGTACACACGCCTAATGCAATCAAGTCATCTACTAGCCACTCGTCCCTGGCTTTTCCCATGACATTTTCATTGATTTCTCTCCAATCTTCCTGATCTGCCTCCTGGTCTTGGCTACCTTTGCTCTGAGGTGATCCCCATTGGTTCGAAAGATACGTATCCAGCAACTGTAGGTGGTAACAAACATTTTCATAATTGATTGCATCTGCTGCGTCACGCCATTGCAGGTAAAGAGCCGATATGAGAGAGGCAGCAGGGCCGGCTACTTCCAGGCATAAACGCAGAGAGGCGAGGAGGGTCGGTAGGTGACTCGTCGGTATGTCGGATGGTGAAAGGGAGTGAAGAGAATGCATAATCAACAGCGAGGTGGATATCTGTACATGAAGAATGTCTGAGTAAAGATAATAAAGAAATTATGGATCAATCTACCTGGACATCTGGGGAGAATAAATGGGATTTCGAGAGTATGGTTTGATGAATTGTCTTTACCTATTCTCAGGTCAGTATAGGAACAGGCGTTTAGGACAAGAGCATACCGTTTCGAAATCTCTCTTATTGATGCCTGCCTTCTTTATCAGAGCACCGATATCAGTTTTGGACGAGACGAGTAGCAGGGGGTCATTCTTGGATACGACGATTCCCAGTAGCTGGAAAAGAGTGTCTACAAACGAACCGTGTCCTTCCTGATCATCCTCCTTCGATGACGACCGCTGGGCTAAATCAGATAGAATAGATGTGTCGCGTGCAGCGAGGGCGGCGAAAAAAACCAAAATTATATCCAATATCTTACCCAAGCCATTAGCCAGAGGGACAGTAGAACAGGAAAGAGCATCCTACATTGTCCTCCCCCTTTCCAGCTCCTGCGTCTAGGAAAGCATCCCAAGTCCTGCTGAAGAAATCCACAGCTTTAGCTTTGCGCACAAAATCTGCGTCGCAAAGCTTAGTGGTGATTTGAAGAGCACTGAATTACAGATTTAGCCTGTGGGAAGGCGCCAAAAGAAAGGCATACCTAGCACGTCGGAGACCAATCCCTCCACTTTTATCCATTCCTTCAAATAAATATCCAATTTCATCGAGAAACCTTCGGCTTTCACCTTTATTGCGAAGCTCCGATATACTTTTGAGTGGATTCATCACTCCAATCGGAGACGCTAAGGGGGCTTTTGGACGTCCTTTTGATGGAGAAACATTGGGCGTCGCCGAATTGGATTTAGATGGAGAGGGAGAAACATATGGATCGTCTTCCGAATTATCTACACCCCACCGCGAACGAAGTGAGCTGTATGACTCCCGAGATTCAAATTCATCATCCCGATTTTCCACTCCCTGAAAGTCCAGATTCGATGAACTCGCAGCTGGCAAGGGTACAAGAAATGAACGAAAATTTCCAGCGTAAGTCTTGGTCGCAGGTGGTTTAAAATTAGGTACAAGAGCAGGGATTATGGCAGTCGAGGGTTGAGACGAAGCTGTATGTGTATCAGAACGCCTTGACGGAGATGAAGGCAGGTTTGGCAAGGATGGAGTACGACCGAGGGAGTTGTCATTCGTGCTTGTTTGACTACCTATGGACGATTCCGTCTTCGAACGAGCAAGCATACGTTTAGCAAGCTTTGAAGGAGAGGGAGGGGGAGCGGAAGAGGGCACTATAGAGTCAAATATCGTTGAAAGATCTCTAGCAGGTTTCGTAGGCTTTCCAGGTGAAGGTGGAAGAGGAGCGAGTGGAGAGGAGTTCCTTTTACGGGGAGAGCCGTATGTAACAGTTACCTTGGGTTTTATCAACGGAGAAAGTTCGAGGTCTGTTCCTACATCTTCCTTAGCTTTGGGAGGAGATGGTGTTCGCACGAAGGGCTCCACAGAAAGTTTACGTCGTTTACGGACAACCACTGAATGCAATAGGGTGGTATCGCCTTGGGAAACAGGCTCTGACGGCTGGTCAGCCTGTTTGCGCTTTATTCCAGAGCGTTTTCCGTATATTCGTGGATTGTATGAGCCAGAACTCGAAGCCGACATTGTTCATCTAGACCATCAGAATGATTTGCCTGCCAAGTACTTATATGTAGCCACGTGACTCATGACAAAACGCGTTACCGCGCTGACTGAATTTGACCATTGCTCTAATGGAAGTCCTACAGGCCCGTATTGATTCTTTCAAGAAGCCAAAGAGAGTCAAGAACCCGAATAAACCATCTTCAACCACCACTTTAAGGTGGCCTCACCCGCTTGATTTTAAAGCCAACCCAGAAACCTTGGCCGATGCAGGTTTCTTCTACGATCCCAGTTACGACGACCCCGACAATGTTACCTGCTATGTTTGCGATAAGGAGTTAGGAGGTTGGGAAGTGGATGACGATCCTCATGCTATTCATTGGAAAAAACGCGGGCAAACATGCTGCTGGGCAACTGTTCGATGTGGCTTGCTGAATGATATAGATAAGTCGGGCAGGTAAGTCGCGAATGCGATTGATTAGACCCCCACTCCACAACTTCCAGATTTGTATTTACCGATAAGACACGAATGCCTACTCATAAATCAATGGAGAAAGCAAGATTCGATACATTCGATGTCGGCAACGGGTGGATACACGACCAAGTGAAAAATCACGGTGCCAACTCGAAAATGGTGCGCCTCAAAGCTTGGGTTGGGTCTCCTTTTTCACATTCCTTCAGATGGCACGCGCAGGTTTCGTTTATACACCACAACGAAGTAATGATGATCTCGTTACTTGTTTGTACTGCGAGACTTCTCTAAGTGGTTGGGATGCAAATGATGACCCAATGTACGCGCTGTTCTTATTCGATAGCGTACGGGCCCGCTCACTTTTTTTGCTCCCTTCAGGGAGGAACATCGCAGACGAGAAAATAAATCAGATTTTTCGTGTCCTTTCTTTTCTGTGTCCATCTCTGAGCCTGCCCCTACCAATAAGGCTGGATCACGGTCCCAGTCTACAAAACCCCCTTCAAAGTCACAGTCGAAACCTCCAACCCGATCCGCATCAAAGTCTAAACACCAAGATATTCTTTTGCCGACTAAGACCCATGACGGGGATCCCGACAACGATTCAGATTCCACAGCTGCTGCTAAGGCGACTCCCAAGACACCACGAAAGGGGCGCTCGACATCTGGTGCTAGAAAGTCATCTACGAGGACTCCTCAAAGCAAGACCAGAAGTTCAAGTAAGTCTAGTTTGAAGAATGTTGCCAAAGTAGACGAAGACATAGACCCGCTCCTTGCTGAGCCATCCGTCAAAAAGAAAGCCAGACCAAGATCAAAGTCGGTTGCAAGGTCCGAACCCGAGCAAACCAATGACGAAGGCGAAATCCATAAGAAACCGTTGCGTTCGAGATCAAAAGCAGAAGCTGGTGAAGACAGTGAAGACGTACCAATGAAGACATCACGCTCCAAGGCCAAAGCATCGGCAGACGATGAAGTTCCACCCAAGCCCTCTCGAACGAGGTCTAAGATCAAGGTTATAGCATCTGAACAGGCGCAAGAGCCTGCAATTGTTGTCAAACCCAGATCGACCTCAAGACCGGCCTCGAAATCGAAATCCAAAGCACCTCCTGAACCGTCTGAGCCCGACGCTGCGACAACAGCCCCAAAGAAGGCTTCAGCAGAGTCGAAGCATCAATCTCAACCTGTGGAAGAAGAGGATGAGGCATTACTCGAAGCGACAGAGAAAAATAAACTTGAAAGACCGAAAAAAATCGCTACAGCCGCAAAACAGGAAACAAAGGTCGTCGAGATTTCGAGCGATGAAGAGCCCGAAAACGGGGTCAAACCTGCAGCTCAATCTGGCAAAGAAAATACCCAGAGGTCCACGACATCTCACGTCACCTCGCAGGCTCAGCCCGACCATGAAGCGAGGATTGTATTTTTGCAAAGTAGGAAACCAAAGAGATCATTGACGGTCGAGATTGTCCAACCCATCAAGCCGGGACGGCCTTCCGTTCCGACGATTTCGCCTATTCGGGATACAGTGGGCGCTATCGAACCCGAAACGGATAATCACGTGTATCCCGCTCCTTCAACACCCCAACGTCCCTTAACACAAACCCCGCCAAAGGACCTTACCCCTCCCCCAAAGACGGTGTCTGCATCAACAGCGGTTGAACCAACCCTGATCCCCGCACTCTCTAAACTCCCCTTTACCCCATTACATGCACTGACCGAAGCCGAACTTGATATGACTGTTGAGGAATGGATCCGATATCAGATGGACGTAGAGTATGACAAATTTCGAAGAGACGGAGAAAGGGAACTGCAGAGATTCCGCAACCAGGGCGAAGAGGTGAGAAAGGCTATTGAAAGACTTTGAAACCAATACATGGGAACAAGATTGGTTTGTAATTTGTTCTGTCTTGTGGCAATTATCATTATTATTTCTTTCGATAGTCAATGGTCACCGGTCATCGATCTGATTCAGGTCAGTTGAGAATCAATATTCCGAGTCTGGACTCTCTTCTCACCCCAGCCAAGAACTCTTAGCTGCCCATGGCCCATCTCCTTTTGCGCCTTCGTTCTTATGATAGATCGAAGGTGGATCGTGCGAGAGGAACGGGGGTTACATGCTACTCGTTTCAGACAGTTGGGTTTCTACATGGAATTGTCAGACCTTATCAAGGATGTAAACTGAGGTCTCAGAACCTCTCAGAACTGGTCTCTTGAGGACTACTGGCGCCGAAGACAACTAATGATTCATCAATCATTGGCTGCATTCTGCTCCCGTCAGGACGTATGTTTGAAGCTTCGGAGACATGCCCGCCTTCCCGCGCATATTCTGCACCCACGGGCCAAAGCCGCATGCGGTTGAAGTCAGTGCTGCCTTAATAGATCAAGCGCATTCACGATAGGAAAATCAAAGGCCCAAAGCTAAATACCTTCTTGGAAACTTGATCCTGCTGTCGTGCGCTGCCGTTGGTATCAAATGGCTTCATGCCTCTATTTTGTAACGAACGACTGCCTTTAACTCTAACCGAAACCCCTCAGCCAGAGCCATAGAGGTCTAAAGGATCTGCTTTAGCTTGGTCAGTACAGACGGAATCATCCAGAGCGTTTTGATCGCATTTAGAAGGCGAGATGTTATGTAGTTTTCACAAACTTCACAGGTTGACAACTTCCATAATCTTCTGAAGAGCGCTAGTAGTTGGCTAGTAGACTCCTCTACAGGACATGTACATCTACAGGTAAGTAAAATCTAATATGCATATGTCAAAGGTATTAAAATCGTTGGATCTCTCAGTCGGTGCGTAGCTACTTTAGGCTCGAAAGTGGTCACTCGTACATAGGCTCACTGGCAGGCTTTAAATTAAGCGCTTACCGTTACACTCTTGTTGACCAATCCGTCAGCGTCCGCCTGTGTCAATCTACGTCTCCGTCAGCTTTTCCCTTGAAGTTGGGTGCTAGAATATATGTTAACTTCATTGCCCAGGTGTTATACCAGTATTTACGTGAGGATGGAAAATCCACGATGTTGATTTTTATTATAGCCCCTTGACTTCGGCTTCGAGCCGAATTGTATGTAACCTGAAAGATACATTACGACGTCTTGTCTGCCCAACAGAGCAACGTCCCTTACAATGAAACGGCAGAAAACGATGAATTATGAAAATTTTGATCTGTGTAGGTAAAGGATGCCTTTCAGACAGGTATATGTTTTCTCAGTATTTTGTTTCAATTCGGAGGAGTTTACGATTCATTGGAATAATACATATAGCAAGTAGTAATCTCCCGAGAGAGTGGAGAATTGCTTCCGTACATGTGGTACCAGTGATTGCACCTGATTGAACTCAAATTTTCTTGCCTGCATTTCCGCCGGATTCACAGAACCTTCAAGTTTTTTAACCGAAGCTGATCTAACATAAGTACGAAAATAACGGCTGAGCCAAGTCACCGGGCCAAGAAATATTCGATGAAATCGCACTCTGGCTTCAAGTGTTTGCGCAGTCACTGGCAGCAATTTACGAAGCTCGTGTTCAAAAGAGCGAAAAACGCGGGTTCACACCATTGACTCGTGGAGGATCTGCAACAAATTTTATTATCAACGGTAGTCATGATTGGGGTGCCATTTCGGATGTTGCATTGAGGGATCGGAATACATATCGATCACATACAAATTTGATGGTCCAAATTATTGTCTACCAGTATAAATACTTGCATGGTGTTCTCCAGTTTTTCGATACCACCGCATAAATTTCAACACTTGGGGGTAAGTGCTATACATATTATCCAAACTGCCGCCGAAGGTCATTCGTTTAAAGTTGCAGTCATTTGGCGGAGGACAATGATTCCTGTCCTTCCCAACGATATCATTCTTGTTATCTTCGGCCATCTACATATTGAAGACATCTTCAATGCAAGACAAGTAAGCCGATGATCAACTGTTTTATTTTTGTATTCTTGATCAAACGTCTGTAAGGCCTGCTGGGACTTTTATGAGCTCACGAAGTCACGAAGACTCTGGGATCAGCTAGTATACGAACACGTTCTGAGACATAATATACCCATTCCCGGACTTGCCGGACGAAACATCGATTCGCTGGAAGCTCAGGAGCTAGAAAGAGGCCTCCTTGAAGCGCTGAAGCTTCGCCGTAACTGGCGCAGTCAATCCCCTGCCGTTGTCAGGCAGACAAACATGCTGAGCATGCCAAATTCCCGGGTTGTCGCCTTGTATTTTATGACGGAGCTAGGTGATCGATGGCTCGTCTCCCTATCCATGTTGCGTGATAGACGATTCGTTATCCAGTGTTGGGACCTACACGTTTCGCCTCCGAACTGTAGAGCGCAGCGGGAACTACGGCATTTCCGTGGAATGGAGGTCAATAGAGGTGTATCAACTGTAGGTTCCGTCGTTATCTTGAATCCTCAGTAAGTATTATGGTGAGCACCTACAGGCGATACTGACCCAGTTTACAGACTCGAAGTCATGTCTCTGGATCTCACAGCCCGTGACTCGGGTCATGGATTTAACACGGTGAAGTTTCAAATAGAAATTAAAAAAATTCATGCCTTCTCCGGTTCTCTCCTCCTGGCGAGTGATGGTACTGGTCGTTTGCATCTTTGGGACATTAAGATTCCACAGAGCAAAGTCGAACTTCGGAATTCAGAACAGGTAAGCTGGCTGGAGCGGGGTGCATGTGGATAATAACCTTTTATGTTGTCAGACCATTCTTGATGTTATCTTGGACGAAAAAATGGCTTTGATTACGGGGATAAACAAACTCGAGTTATTCGCACTTCCCTCGTCGTTTCCCCTTTCCAACGATACCAGAAACATTGTCCTTAATCCCGTGTCTTCCTTTGAGTGGCCATGGAGGATCGACGATGCGGCGATGACCAAACGTATTCAGCTATCAAAACCTCATGACGTATATAATTCAGTTGGCATCCTGCTGCGATTTCGCAGTCTTTTCCCTTGGGTCAGTAAGTGTGATATCGAGACAAGGCATTTTACTCACATCTCCGCAGTCAATGAACCTTTTACATCAGTACGAGCTTCACACAAACAAGTTCTACACAAGTTCCAGCCCTCTCAGCGAAATAAATTCGCCTTATCAATTCCCACCAATACTATCTGAAACCATCGGTTCGCCCGTACGTCTTCACGCAACCTCGGACATGGCATTTGGGCCGTATGGGACCGCGATATGGACGGACAGTCACACGGAGGATTACTTTTGTCATGCAGACCGTGGACAAAGACTTGCAGGGACGTTTTTACTAGCAAGAAATGTTCAGGATGGAGAAGACGAGGAAGTGGAACTTTCAGATCAGATCGCGAACGCGGCGGCAACTTCGGTTTACTCATTCCAAGAAGAAGATAGTTGGGTTCGTCTTGCATTAGACGAAGCAGAAGGTAGAATTATTCTTGGCCATGATGACGGTCGTATCTCTGTGTTGGAGTATATATGATTGTTGTAGGCTTGCTGAAAAAGGTAGTCTCCCCGCCTTTTAGACTGACGTAGAATATCATGAGAAATTTCTCTTGCAGGATCGTAGGAACTTAGAAAGGTTTCTGTCAATGTTCGGAGATAGTGGGAGACTACTTATTCTACAGGGCGTAATTTAACACGTAACACATATCATGGGGTGGCAATTAGTACCTAAAGCAAAAGTAAGGTTAGGATTTTAATGAGGTGTATGAAGTCATCACGCACGGCGGAAGGGGTAAGTCCGAGATCCTTTAATGACTTCGCGAAATCTTCACGGGTGAAAGTTTTCCTGGGATATGTTTGGTAAGAATATGATTGGTATTGTGGCCGACTGAAGTCCGCATACCTTGGGAAATGCTGGGTAAAGGAAACGGTGTCAACGTCGACGGATAGTAGCTGTCCTGCTAAGTATTCAGCGACTTCACGAAGGGCTTGGAGAGATATTAGCTGATCCATGGGTGTAAGAAAGAGCATATCATAAACATACGTGCATCGCTGGGTAAGGTCGTCGTATACTGTTGACCACCAGAGGACATTCTGATTGCAAGCCGCGTTTCTGCAAAATCTTTCTTCGCGACACTGGTACTAGCGGGTGCGGGACGAGAAGGAGCGACGGAGCTCGATGGATCTGGGACAGGCAGGCCGTCTCTGAGCGCCTTTTCTCGGGCAGCTTTCTCTGCTCGTGCCTTCTTGTCAGCCTCAATTTGAGCTTTAACTGCGGCCTTGGCCTTCGCATCTTCGATTTTTTCTGAACAAGATATCAGCAGGTCGTCTGAAGTTCTCCAATACAAACATATACCTCGTTTCTTAGCCTCAGCCTCCTTTATCGCCTCCTTAAGTTTCAAGTCTTCTTTGATTTTATTCAAATCCTTCCACAAAGTCTTAGTGAAGGGTTTTGTCACATATGCATAAAATACGGACCTTTCCTGCTTTTCGCCGAAGGGCTTCATTAACTTTGTTCTCTCGTGCGTCTTCCACAGCCTTTATGGCCCGTTTTTCCTCCATTTTCTGTCGTAGTTCTGCAAGTTTCTGTTTCTTTTCCTCCTCTGTTAGTGGCACGATCTAAAGTCTCGGCTTCAGTCACCGATGGTGGGTGTATCATTTCTTCAGCTCACTTCTTCTGTCGACTCCTCAAACTGATCATGTCCACTCTTTTCAGCATGGAAGTTGGCCAAAGCCGTGTTCTTGAAGGTTTTCCCGCATTCAGAGCACTTGATACTCTTCCGGGTTAAATTATGAAAGCAGGTCAGCAAGTCATTGTACGCGAGCTGAATCGCGTTCTCAAGGTGACTTTTACCTTAGCTTCGACCGCGTTTCCTGCAACAACACCAAGACTCTTGAGTGCTTCGGCATCCTCGTCGTCGTTATCCACGTCCATCGGCCCACTGCCACTAGCTTTTTCGCTCACACTACCTAGATCGGGGATAGGTTGACCTTCATGCTCAATAATATGGTCCATAGCTGGTTGTAGGCCACGATTTCCTGTCGCTTTCAAGGCCCCTAGAATGAGGCATTCCTGAGCGTCAATTTCATCTTGCAGAAAGTTTTCACAAAGAACTGCGAACATTCAACGCGTGCGCTATCAAATCCCATGCTCAAAAGAGTTTCTTTGTCACCAGCCATAGTTTCAGTGTTGAAGATAAGAGGAAGAAGGTCAAAGTCACGAGCAATCTCTTCAAGCTTCAAGTTCTTGTCAATGAACTGACTATAATTATTGATCATATTCATCACTACCACACACAGACAAATCAAAGTGCCGGAGTGCCGTCCCGGGCCGCTGTGGTTGTTCCAATGAAAAGTCGACCCACTGGTAGTGATCCGAAATCAGGGTTGTTCTTCAGGCCGTTATGCAAGGTCATATATACCTGTTAATTGATAAATACGGGGTTTTCTCTGCACCGAATGGAACAGAGTATGTAGTTGTTTAAAATTCCTCATCGGGTATAAGTCAAAATAGTCATAATGCATGACTTTGACATATCTGGGCGCATTTACATTCCTTCCCAGTATAGCGACTATTAGTTACCCCTTTCCTTTCTAATCGCAGACAGCAACCGGTTTTGGAAAGTATAGCTCAGGTTCACAAAATCTGACGACCGCAGCAGCCTCGGGGAGACACGAATGGCTTCATCCGCAGGAATCCGTCTTCGCCCCAAATCAGCAGAGGATTCTGAGTTACAGAAACTGTACAATCAGGTCTGGGCTGCTTTCACTGAAGAATCAAATGCATCAAACGATGGCGATATGGATAACTTTTACGGTGGTTACGAAAACGACAACGAAACGAACCCTTCTTCCTATGTCGCAAACCCCCAACCACGTTCGGTACCTCACAAACGTACGTAGTTGTCTTGTATGATTTGTATGTATGCCATCCTCACTCTGTGTAGCCGGGCTTCCGGCGAGTCCATATCCTACTCACCCAGTTGTGGATACACTAGCCAGACCCGTTGATTCCCCAGTATCTCCATCACGCAGGCGTCTACCACCCACTCCTGGTGGTTCAATCTCTTCTGCTTCTCCGATTAACTCGATAATGATGCCAGAACCTATGCCATATTATCTTCCCGGAGCTATTGCGCCTACTTCATATAATTCGCTATCCTCATTCCACACGTCTTCCTCCAGTGGCCCTCCCAGTCTGAGCCACAGGACAACAGCCAGCAGCACCATGAGTGAGAATAGTAGTCGTCATCGCACGCAATATTCAAACGAACCCAGGTCAACATCAGATGGGGAAAAGACACCTATCTCATCCACTGAATATCTGTCTGGAAGTAACTTTTCCAATATCAACAAAACGGGAGATGATGTATACCGACCCCCTGGTGCGTTGCCTCCAAATATTCCATCAGCCCACTCCAGCACTTCATATTCGAGCCAATCCCAACTGTTCAACCCTTATTCCAATGAAGGGCTACAAGACACCAATGGTTACCAATATCAAGAACCACATCATAACCAGTCACATCAGCTTGCTTCATATAGTTCTCAGCTATTCAATCCACCACCGCCACCGCCACCGCTCCCTCCACCCGTAGCTACACAACACACAGCTCCCTCCGATGAACATCGTTTGTCAGCAAAAAAATTTGCGGACCCAGGACTGGCCTCACAACCTATTGATACGTCACTCTGTATGTCTTCCTCAATCTGAGGTGCGATCTGGCATTGATTCCTGCTATTAGATGATAGATTTTCGGATCCCAAATTTCAAAGCTCTTCCAGTATAAAAGATGAAGCCGATCTTAACGTACCTTCAAGGATGGCACAATCTGAGTATTATGAGGCCGGACCTTCGAATATTGGCACCGCTGCCCAAGAAGACGAAGAAATAAACTGGGACCCAAATTCGTATGCTTATGGCGATGCAGACGGTTACGACGGCCCAGAAGGACTGGAACCTGGAAACGAAGTACACCGTGCAACTGAAATGCTGCGTTCACTTGCAGATTATTCAAGAGGACGTCTCGAGCTACATGACGAACCTCAGGATGAATACTGGGAGGATGAAGACGAAGATGACGAATCGCGATTCGTAAACTTTTCCTTGCTTTCTCATATCGCAGTTCAGTTGAGAGATAAAGTTCCTCGTGGTACTCACGTCAAAGGTAGCATCCCGTACCCTCGTGCATTCACTGGAAAAGACATCGTGGTATGCCAAATTTCAAACCTTTTTCTTTCTGTTGTAAATCATGGCTATTCCTTTGCAAGTCAACCATACAGTTACAAATACAGCGTGAACTTGCAATCAACCACGGCGTCTCGACAAGTGACCGACGGACGGCCCTACAAGCAGCCCGAAGCCTTCAAAGCCAGTTGTTTTTTTATGAGGTTGAATGGGGTGGTCGGATCCTTACGGATGGCGTAGAAGACGTGTACATGTTTTTGGATGATCAAGAAGGCGGCTCCGATGCCATCCCTGAACGAGAGGAACTGCCAACTGGTGTCATCACGATGCTAACACGGTGCTATTCCCCTAGCTGCGGAGAGGGTATTCCATGCTATGCTTTTGCTTGTCCACGAAAGGTACGTCTTTGAGGTTTAAGCTCAATTTGATATATATATATGATCCGACCAATGTACATCAGGGAAACTATATTTTGAGTCCAACTTCTGTGCAACCAGAGACCCCCATCGCGACGAAAGAGGCAGATTGGAGAACAACCGTCGGCGATGGCATCTTCAATTCTTTACCGGAAAGTGAGAGAGTTCGACAAGGGTAACTTCAACCGTTATATCTTCATTCCTATGTTCATCGTTTTTATTTTCTCGTAGCATCATCCATAAACTCATCACCAAAGAGGAGCAGTATCTGCTGGACCTTGATCTGGTGGAATCTGTCTTCATCAAGCCACTGCGTGCTGCAAACCCACCTATCATAGCTTCCCACCTTTTGGACGATTTCATCGACGAACTCTTTGGCAACATCCTTGATCTTCGCGAGTGTAATCGTCGTTTACTCGAAGTGATGTACGTCCGTCAACGAGAAGAAAGTCCTGTTATTTTGCGAATAGGGGATATATTCTTGGACGCCGCCACCGAGTTTCGGTTTGCATATCCGACTTATATTGGACACTACCCAATCTCGGAGAAGAGACTGAAAGACGAAACAGATGCCAACCCGGAGTTCAGGTTATTCCTAGAGGTATGTGCAGTATCTCCTCGACGTATCCATTTCTTCGCTGACTATCGTCAATGTTAGAATTGTTCGCGTCAACAAGCCGCACGCGTCGCCGACTCTCCAAAGCTTGACCTCAAACACTTCCTTAACCGCCCAGCAGAACATCTGCAAAAGTATCCCGTCCTGCTTGATGCGATCTTGAAGGAGACGGCAGCTGAAAATCCTGATTCCGAGTTTTTGATCGAAGCCATAGAAGCGATCAAGAATCTGCAATCGATAGCTCAGCTACGTACATTCCAGTCTGCTATGGGCAAGGGAGTCCCTGGGAAATGGGAGTGGCATGATATTGTCCCCGCAGATATCATTAAACAACGATTTTCAAAGCAGGAGGCAAAACGTCAATCGTAAGGCCTTTAGTTCTCGTCCTTGCTTTATCTTCTAATGCTTTGGATTAGGATCATCTTCGAACTGATCAAAGGAGAGATGGCGTATGTGAAAGACTTGGAGAATATCATGCATGTATGGTTTAACTCCACTTCCTTTCCGTCATGACACCCATATTTGGTTTAGATTTACATCATCCCTCTTCGAAAGGCGGATCCCCCCATCATCCATCGCGACAGACTCGACCAATTCTGTGACGATGTTTTCCACAACTATAATGAACTATTTACGCACCACAAGAAACTCGTGGACAAACTGCATGAAGTTCAACGGGAGCAGCATCCACATGTTCGTAGCATCACCGCGGCCCTGTTTGACGCTGCACTTAATTTCAGAGATGCCTATATGGAGTATATTCCAAACTACCCAATTGCTGCTTATCGAATTGACGATGAGATGGCGAATAATGTGTCTTTCAAGAATTTTGTTGATGTTCGTCGTTAATTTCCTTGTCAATGGATGTTTTCGATCGCTGACTTTTGTTACTTTCAGCAATGCATTCGTCATCCAGATGCCCATCGTTTAGACATGAAGAACTTCATCAATCGGCCTATCCCGCGTCTACTTCGTTATGAGCTCCTTTTGAAAGGAATCATGGACGAGTCTCCTGCGGGACATGATGACCTGGAGACGATTCCTAACGTTATCGACGTCATCAAGGCACTCGGCAAAGAGACTGAACCAGGAGTCTTCTCTGCCAAACAAAAAGTTGAAGTTTGGAGGTATAATGCTAATCTAGCATTCAAAGCTGGGGAATATATTGTAAATTTTTGCTGACCTTCGTCTGGTTTGAGTATAGCTAACTACTAGCTATCTTGTAGGACATGGATTTGTTGGATCAAAACCGATCATTGGTTCATTCAGGAAGGCTACTTCGTCAACCTGATAGTGGTCTCGAATGGAATGGTTGGACAGAACTCCACGTTCTTCTCTTTGACAATTATTGTACGGGGGTCTTCTTCCCAAAGACAAGAGATGGTTCTGATTCCTTGCATTGCAGTGGTTATGACGAAACCCAAGGAAAAAGACGGAGTACAGAAATACCAGGTTCATCGTCGGGTAAGCACTTCCCCATGTATAGAGGAATTTGCCTGAAATCCAAAGTAGCCTGTTCCTCTCGACTTGTTGACTTTGGTCAACTTTACTGATCCTCCGACTCAACGTGGTGCGGGTATACTCCGAAACTTACGAGGGGGCGAACGTCATGGGGAACCTGGAACTGCCAATCCTGGACTATCACCCGAAACTGCGACGGATTCTCGCTCTGTATATCCTCTCACGTTGCATCATAACGGGCGAATGGGCGGTCCTCACATTCTTTATGCCGAGTCTCTTCAAATCCGAAACGAGTGGAAGAAGAAATTGGAGGAAGCTCTCGGGCTACGCAAGATCGTGCAAGAGTCGAACAAGGTGTTTGAAGTGGAGTATTTGAGTATGGATACGTTCGTTATGCCTCCAATGGCTGCTGGCGCTGCAGGTCCGACCTGGAACCAGGACAGCCAGTTTACTGGGAGGGTGACATGTTCTGTACCCTTTAGTGAGTTATCCACACTCCTTGGGACTTTACATGTTCTGATTCGGTCGCAGACACACCTGACGGACGTGCTCTTGTGGCGATTGGTTGTACCGAAGGTGTATGGATTGGATTTAGACATGATCCAAAGTGTGAGTAATATTGGCTAGCTTTTCTACGTTTATTGCTAAATAACATCGGCCTTCAGCCATTCGTCGTGTTTTACATCTGAAGATGGTCACGCAGTGCGCCATGCTTGAAGACTTTGGCATCTTCTTGGTGTTGGCTGACAAGGTTCGTTTATTTACTCCAGCTGATCATTCCTGCTAAGCATGGTTCTGTAGGCCCTTTTCGCTTATCATATTGAAGCTTTGGTCCCCTCATCGCCGCATGGCGCTCATACCTCTCAGGTTCCACAAAAGCTCAGCGGGACGAAAGATGTGCATTTCTTTAGTGTCGGAACGCTTCAAGGTCGTACACTTATAGTGTACATGAAGAAAAAAGGAGTATGTGTCTCGTTTAATTTCAATTTCGCTCCTCCTAAACCATTAACCCAACAGTTGGAATCCATCTTTCGCGTACTGGAGCCCGTTAGTGACAAGATCAATGAAAGGGTAAAGGCACCCGTCGGTTTTGGTTCTCGACTTGGCTTCCGGTCCGCGAAATCGGAATGGTTTAGAGTCTATAGAGATTTCTTCTTGCCCTCAGATTCCTTCGACGTCATTTTCCTAAAGGCGAGAATCGCCATATTTTGCGCGAAAGGCTTTGAGATTATGAATCTTCAGGAGTATGTGTTTTGGGTAGACGTCCAAGTCATTATTCTAACTTCTACACAGCTTTGACAGTATCACTATTCCTCATCGTGAAGACCCTCGTCATTCCCATTTATCAAAACGGTGGGACTCAGTGCGACCTCTAGGAATGTTCAAGTCTACCGATCAGGAGTTCCTGTTGTGCTATGATGGTATTACCACTTATCTTTCGTTAACTGCCTCATTCTAAATTTTAATTCACCAGAATTCGGTCTTTATGTTGACAAACATGGCGACCCTTGCCGAACAATAGGAACCATAGAGTGGGAAGGCACTGCTGAACGTGTTGCATTCCACGCTCCCTATGTCCTCCTCTTTGACTCTCGCTTCATTGAAATCCGGCATGTCGAAACGGGACGACTCGTACAGATCATTTCTGGTAGTGACGTTCGGTGTATTTGGGACGGACGAGGGGTAAGCACGAGTGCAATCTCGTCCGAGCATGAGCATGGAGACGATTCCCAAGAGGCACGGGTGCATGTTGTCATGAATGCCACTGATTCGACGAATGGTCCCGGACATTTGAAGAACAAGAGTATTGTGCAGCATGTTTGCGAACTTATACCGACGGTCCAGTTATTCCCTTCCGATTCAAATTCGGCGACGGGCCAAGATGGAGCGCTGACTTCGTCTAATATGGCTTATTCTTTCGCTACTCAACCCGGTGCGAATCCCAGTGCATATTCACATTCTGTCGGTAGCGCTTTGCCACCTGCTGCAGGTGGCTATGCTACTAGCACCAATCCCTATGCTCCTTCTCCCGTTTCTCATATTTCTGTCTATCCGTCCTCGAACAATGTCTACCAATCTTCCAACAATCTCGTCGCTGCCAACAAATATGTTTCTCCCATTCAATCTCACTCAAGTGTCGATCTCAGTTCTAGTGGCACCTTCGCCAATCGAGGAGGAGGAAGTGTAGGATATTACTCATCACCACAGGCCCCTGAGTTGAACCACTCACGTTCGTGGAGGCCTTCATGATATTAAAACTTTGACTTTTTTCATTGTACATGTATTGTGTTTTCAAAAGTTTCGTTAAATAATTTTCTTTTTTGTCTGTTCTGTTGAAGAAGATCGAGTCGGAGGAGCTTATGTATCACACTAAACCCTTGATGGAGACACACGAATAATTTGATTATAAGAATACTACTACATATGTATAAAAGAGGGCAAAAAAAATAAAAATACATATTGCACTCTAAGTCTCTTGAGACTGAAGAAAGCGTTAAGATCGTCGTAAATACAAACCCAGAGAGGGTAGGAGGGTGGTGTAGTCAGTACGAGATATAGCTCAAAGGTCATATAGGGGCATAAAGGAGAGCTATGATGGGTGGGTTGTGATACAGGTGGGTATGTAGTAGATGGAAGGTGGGGATGGGGCGCATACATACAGGAGGTTTAAGAGTTCGTTTCGGTGATCAACGTGTTGAGTTAGGTCGTTATACAAACAAGAAAGTCAGAGCAGCAGAAAGAGGAAGAGACAAGAATTTGAAAACAAGGTGACAGGGGAGACGGTCCAATTATTGGACGATAATAAAGGCTAGAGACACGAAGTGTCACACCAAGAGATGGTTTTTGGAAGAGGGACAATCAATCTACCCTCCTGCCGAAAAGCCCGCGCATGTTCTTCCTGGAAGATTTTTTGTTCACGATTTGTTGCTGTGGTGGGGAGGTGGTCTTGGTGATAGTAGGGGTAGGTGCGAATGAATCAGCAATAAACTCCTTCCTCACTTTCTCCACGCTCTCAAAAGCAGGTGTCCTGACCTGACCCAAAGCAGCCGGTCGTCTCACGACAACAACTGCATTCTGAGGCTGGTGTGACAGTTTGAGAGGGGCGGGGCGTCGCCTTGCTTGACCCTTGGGGTTTGGCTTGGTAGACATCGCGCCATTAGTAGCAACAACGGATTTAGGACTCCTAGGTCCAAATGCCGCGAGATCGACTAAAAACTCTGCCTTGTTCAGATGCAACGCCTTCCTTCTCGGACGAGAGGGTAGACTTAAGATACTCATGCCAGGACCGCCGATGTTACGAGAAGCCAAAACGCGATCTTCGACAGGAGCGTTAAACCCGCCTGGAGTATATTCAGGAACGGTGAGAAGATATTTAGGATCCAAATCTGAATCCTGGGATGATACGCTATCTCTGCGTTCGAGAGCGAGCGGGTCGTTTTCCTGGTTTACTTGAAGGTTGGTGAAGAATGAATCGTAGCAAGGTTCAGCTGTTTCAAAGTCTTCCCAGTCGACAGCCATCGCTTCATTGACTTTGCCAGAAAGTGATATAGGGGCAGTAATAGGACCGATATCGGCCAACAAGTGGGTATATTCCCATTCTTCATCTGCATCCCACCAGATACCGCCTTTACCATCCCTGTAGACGTCGCCAACGCCAACGCCCGCACCTGAGCCGGCAGCGGCTTTGGCTTGAGCTTCCATGACGCGCTTGGCATGGGATTCAATTTTACCTCCCTCCATGAATTGCATGAGAGCAAGGTCATTGGCGAGGGGTGGAGGAGGTGCAACTGCGTATTTAGCACGTTTTCGTTTAGCGATGACGGCTGAACAAGTTTCGGTGGGTGCGGGATGTTTCTTAGATTGGGTTGGTTTGCATTTAGCAGGTGTGACGGAGGGTTGTTGTTTGGGTTTTGAAGAACGGGAGCGAAGGATGGAGAGCGAACGGAATCGACTCAATCCAGTGCGTTTTATGGATGGCTCTTCGGATGGCATTGGAGGGACGGGAATGTGTGCGTGTGCGTGTGCAGAGGGAGGGCTGGGTGGTTTAGAGATTTGTGGAATTTCAACCGTGGTTCCAGAACGTTGACGGAGATAAGGTGAAGGTGTGGTAGGTGTTTTTGGTAAATGCACGAAGACAGTTGTGTAACCTAGAGCAGTAAGATCAAAATCACCAACAGAAGGTGTCTTTTGAGTGTCAACGATGTGAATTAAGGATCCGGAAGCCGCTCGACCGTGCGAAATGGAGGGACGGCGGTTCAAACGGGAAAAAGAAGGTCGTCGAGAGCTAGATATGGACGGACGCCGTTGTGGAGATATTGGAGCCGGAGAACCGGGTTGAACAAGAGAAGCCCAAGCAATGATACTCGAGTAGGTGTTAGTGCGGTCACAAAAGGTAGTTTGGACGGCGGGAGGGGAGGAGGGAGGAGGAGGGAGAGGGACGTTGGGACCTAAACGATGTCTTTGAGGAGGCGGGGGCTTCGACAGAAATGCAAACTGAGGAGGGGCCGACTTCTTATCGCCCGGGTAATTAACGAATTGGGACACGGTCTGAGTTTGGGCGGACATTCTTTATTGTCTTTTGCTAATAAGTCATGGGGTGAAATTTTTAAAACAAAAAGAAAAGACTGACATTAGCGTGATTTAGATTTAGACAGGTATACTGGACTAGACGATAAGCGGGTATGGCAAGAAGTGACTCCAGACGAGACTCGCTCAAGAATGGGATGGCAGACCATTGAAATCCAAGCCTGTCCCTTATATTCGATAATAGGAACAAAAGATTTTGTGCCAACAATAGTACTCACACCTTATTGTCCTGTCACAGTCACAATGATGTCACAACATTTGTACAACTCATGATACATTGACAGCCATCCAACAAATGTTAGTACAATCCGCGATGAGCCTGAAAGGCTCATCTTAGGATAAGATAACGTGAGCGGCAGAACCAATCATTCACATGCAAGTCCTCACTTACACAAACAACAAGTTTTTTTCATCGATGAAGACGCATCATCGTCTTCATCTCTTGAGACGAGGTTCAGCCGCGAAAATTTCTTATTCTACGTATTTAAAGTATTTTTTCAAACAACCGACATACCTCTCCCTCTCAATATCCCAACTATCCTTTTCCGGCTTTATAACCTCCAATTTCTGACGATCTCCCTCCTTTATGGCCGAATTCGACGATAATCTTGTCGATCCTCTTCTTCCTCCTCTTCCTCCCAACCCTATCCTTCACCCTATCCTGCCTCGTGTCCCTCGCACTCACATCAATCCCGATCTCATACAACTACTCAAGGATCTCCCGTTTTACAGCAAGCTCAAAAAGAACAAGCAATTGGAGGCTGACAACAACGCCCGTACAATTGCAAAACTTAACCATAGATTGAACCCAGAAATTTACCCTATAGACGGCTCGGATCTCGCCTCTTTACTCACTATAGAGGAGGCAGACCTGAGCCAGCTTCTCGATGACGACATCCGCACACAATATCGACCCGTCATGCCTATTGCTGTTACCAAATGGGTTACCGACACCCAGAAGGCGATGGCCGAAGGTGAGCATTCTTCCCTCAAGAGAGATTCCAATTCTGTGCTGGCAGAGTCTACGAAAAAGACTTTTGCCGAAGAGGCTAGACTGGCAAAGAGACGTTGCATGCATGGCTCTCTTCAGATGCCTCGCGTTATTGGCGTTCCTGCCACTATCATTTTTCCACAGACATTGTTTGATACGGAAAATTGTGTTTCGATTCCGCTTCCCTTCTTTCTCAATAAGAATCTCCGCTACATTACTGACAAGGCAGCTACGCTGCCCACTATAAAATCTAATCCTTTGGCCGGGGAGACCAAAGGTATTAACATCCTTGATGTCGAGAAGCTTTCAGCTACTCTTGGCAAAGAAGGGTCCTTGACGTGCAGTCAATGGACAGAGGCGGCTTTTCAGATGTACCGCTTTCAGCAAGAACGTGACAGTGATGGTCCTAACGGCGCATTTGCGACGTGGTACTCTAACCATTTCAATTTCTTTAATTCTCAGCTTGACAGGGATGAAATGTACCAGTCCTGGAAGGATGTCGAGCTTGAACTTCGGCAAGAATTTCGGAGTCAACCCACCAACTACGATGCGGCTCACTACGTTGCAAAGTATGAACTTGCCAAGTCCGAAACCAAGATCTGGTCTCGCTTCGAGTCCTTGGGCAAGTCGGACAGAGATCGACCATCCTACCCACCTCGTAGCAGTGGGAACAACTGGCGAACCTCCCGTCCAGGGAGCAGTTCCTTTCTCTCTGGCGGCCCGAGGAGCTCCCTCCCTCCGTGCTGCATCCTTTGCGGACAGAGGGGGCATACCGTTTTCCACCACATCAACGAAACGACCCCTGCCAAATTCAGTGATGGAAAAGCTGCATGGGCAAAATTCCATAACCGTTCCATCCGCGCACCCGACAACCGCGAAATTTGTATTAAATACAATATCAAGGGCGAGCGCAGTGACTGCAGTCATCCAAAAGACGAGCGAGTCCATATATGCTCTTTCTGTGGAAAGTCGCACTTTGCCTTCTCCTGGACTTGCCGTACCCGCCCTGCCGACCATTGAGGAGTTCCTTGCTTTTGCTCGGCCTCCTCGTCTCCTTTATCCTGATCTCTCCTCTCATGTCATATCTCGTCCCTCCTTTAATCCCTCCTTGCACCTTCATGATGATATTTTTAGTAGAGTTATTCACCCTTACGATCCGGCTGCTTTCAAATTCATGTTAGACAAACATAACCTCACTGCTTTTTACCCTTCCCTCGTAGATAATCTCCTGCATGGTTTTCCTTTGGGGCGTATGCCTCCTATTTTATACACTATTATTATTCCCAATAATCCTTCATTTCTTGAACACATAGTTTCCATTTCCGACTACCTTCGTAAGGAGGTTTCCTCTGGCCGTATGTCCGGTCCTTTTTCTCAGGAGGTCGTCGAAAGCATCCTCCGTGGCCCATTCCACTCCTCCCCGTTCATTGCAGATGTCCAACCACAAAGCCCAGGTGAACCTGACAAGATCCGCATTTGTCGTCATCTCTCGAAGAGCACCAAGGGACATGCTTCAGTCAATTCGCATATTGCAAAAGAAGATTTTCCGACCCGCTTCGACACGGCCTCCAAGGTCGCTGACATCGTGAGTTTCCTTCTGTTCATTTTTATTCTCCTTCTATCCACCCTATTTCCCAAGTTCTTTGCGCTTAGTGCGTGAACTTGCTTCCAGCTTCTGCTTTAAGCAGTTTGGGTATTTGCGCGCGTGCGTTACCTAAGGGTTCCTGATCATTCGGACCCTTTGCGTTAGGGTCACGGCAGTCATCTGCACCCTTTCTCTTCATCCAGGCTCATGCCTCTATACACATTCATACGTGTCTTGCCATTCCGTCTTCCTTTCCGGATCTGGCCTTTCCATGGCTATATCTTGCCTTTGTCTTTCATTAAGAACAGCGTATTCATTC